>JAPTYQ010000018.1:23868526-23881358 GCA_029814465.1 Ostorhinchus cyanosoma | reverse complement strand
AATAATTTATTAGAAAAAAATAAATAAATAAAATAATAATATTATATATATAATTTAAAAAAAACAAAACAATGTGTAATGTTAAATGTAAGTAAGCTAACAGCTAATGTTCAAAATACAGTATATACACAGTAACTAACACCAGTGTCCAGTAAAAAAAATGCATTCTGTCATGTTAGGTTATATTTTGTTTATTATTTAAAACACATGTGAAAAACAACTACAAACTTTAAGTTAAGCAGGTAAATACAGCACCCTATATGCATACTGTATAAATAATGATTTATAGTAACTGCAATAGATAAAAATGTAAATGGGACATTTTTACATAAGACCTTGTATAGGCCGGACCACTGTAGGTAACTGGCATTAAGGGAAATGCCTAAGTAATTGAATGAATGTATTGTCCTTTGTTAGGTTTAAATAAAAGGTATTGGATGTTTTAACATTACAGACTGAGATACTGATGCTGACACATGAGTATATACAGGAGTGTATTTGCTGTGTTTATCATGTTTCAGTCTCTATGTGTTTCTCTTCACAGTATCAGTGCTGTACTATTATTTCTACAAGAGGACTTCGGAGTATCTGGGCGACCCACGGCTCTACGAGGACTCACCGTGGCTCAGAGAATTGTTTGAGCGGGTCAGACACTCATGATCTTACCGGTTCGGCAACAGAGAACCGAGTCAAAATTAAGAATGAAAAAGGCACAGTAAGAACCCCCTAAATGGAAAGAAAATATGTCAAAACACAGTGGGTAACAATCAGATGTATTAATACATTCATGAACGCATACAGGGCATTGATAATAAATGTGCAGTCTGTTTGAAATACTCTAAGCCCTAAAAATGTATTTCTTGCAAGACATGCATTTATTTACTCTGTTTTGTTTGTTTTGTTGGACACCGTTGAGCTTCTGCATCGGCAGCTGCTGCTGATCGTGCTCAGGTCCACTCATTAAAAATACATTACAGAATAATGGCCAAAAAAATGATTTACTCCACATACAGTAATATTTCCTTTCCATGCGGGAAAGTGTGTGCCAAAATGCTGGTGAGGCATTTGAGAATATTTCAGGTTTGTTTTACTGTTCAGAATGTATTTCAAGAGGGTCACTGACAATGCTTTTTATCTGTTGAAGTAACTCACCAAATGCCCTTTTCGTTTATCTGCAGTGCATTTTTAAGAGACTATACTGATTTGTTTTCTATACATTTTAGACTATTTGAGTTGCTTTGGGTTTGTATGTGATGTTGACATTAAAACAGAATTTGATGTTATTAAACATCTCCATTGTCTGTGAATTTTGATGGAACACGGCATTGTGTTTCATATTTTGTCACAGTACTAAAATGAACAATACATACACAAACTATTACTTCATTTAGACGAATATATTGAAAACAAAGAGACGAATAACCTTGTTGTCTTTGGCATACAATTTAAACCCCTGATCCAGAACTTCCTTCGAAGCAGGACATCAGGCGACTGAAGCGGGTCTCATCCTTTACTTCTTTAAACTCCCTGAGAAGCGACTCATTCTGCAGTTTATACTGCAAATGAAGAAAAAAGAACAGGATTTATGTCAGAGTTTGTTTTTGTGCAATCAATGTGAAATATGTGATACAATTATAGATCTTGAATGATAGGGACAGTATATGAACAACACTTTCAGATGTTAAAATGCTGAAGCTCACCCTCGCTGCATAATTATGAAGCTGCTCTGCTTCCTCTGGTCTGTCAGTCTGGAAACAGAAGTGATGAAACAAAAACACTGATGAGTTTGACTGAAAGAAATAATGTTTTTGGCTATGACGCCACAAATATAAATACTAATGGAGACTATGAATTCAAATCACAAAACCTGGTTTCTGTCTGAGTTCCAGCATCTTCATCAAGTTTGATAAAAGCTTTGATGTATAAATGAAGCAAAAAGAATTTTCATACAAACACGTCTAATTTTACATATTTAATAAACTCAAAAACAAAATTGTCTGGATAAAAATTGTTTAACCTGGAGAAAATACTTTTCACATGAATCTGGCTTAGGTGGTTCCCAAAAATGGTCTGAATGCAGCATCTTAAGCTGTATAATTGTACTGATATAATGAAGTTGTGACATATTTTCTGTGAGTAAAAAATGTCAACATTTTCTGGGAATAATTTTTATTCTTTGCAGTGAAAATCTGTTAAAATTTGATCAGATGTTGCATGAAAGGGATCATCATTATCATCATCAGCATCATTATGATCATCCTCACTCACCCTGAGGCAGATGAGCGACAGGTACGCCCACACCTCTGCGTTCTGATTATTCAGGTGGTTGGCCTCAGTGAAGGCTACCTCAGCCAGACACAGATCCCTCATCTACAAACACACAACCAGCCATCATGTCTTTTCACAGAAAATGAACACCTCCATATGGAAATTTTGAGGACTGTGTGGGAGTTGAAGTTGTACCCGGTAACAGGTGGTTCCCAGGCCCATCCAGGTGAGGCAGGACGGAGACTGTTCACAGGCCTGAAGGTGGACGACTTTGGCTTTATCAAACTGACAGTGGGACACACAGAAACAAGGCATTTAGGAAAACAGGGTACATTACTGCTCTCACATTGTAAACAAAATAACAGAAACTGACACAATAACTGCAGCTGTAACAATAACAACAAAAGATGATTTAAAACATTTCTATCTGATGTGCTACTGCTATTTTGACAGTTGTGTGTGAAAAGCTGCTCTTGCCATGGTGATGCCAACATTTTTGTAGGACAACAGTTGTCAAATCTAGGCGAAGATGCAAATATAATCATGAGAATGTTAACTATGGGGTTACAAAAATTATTAAAAAGAGGACTAAAATTCCAATTATTAACAGAGAATGAAACCATCAATCCTGATCCGTCTGTTAGAAATGAAAAACACTTCTACCAAAATTAAGGATGCACCGACTGAGATTATTGACCCATCCCATGCAGTTATTAAAACTGACAACTTAGCAGATAAACAGTTTTTGGGGTTCTTGACAAATGACAAATTGAATCATAGAAAAGTATACAGAACAAGTAATATGAATAATGGATTCTCTTTTAGAATTATTTTTTCACACTTGAATGTTTCTGCCTGTCTTTCTGGACATTGTTTTTTTTTTTTTTTATATATATATATATATTTTGCTGCTGGGCTCAATAAAGTCATATCTTATCTTATCTTATCTTATCTTATCTTATCTTATCTTATCTTATCTTATCTTATCTTATCTTATCTTATCTTATAAATGAACCAATTATATAACACAGCAGATGAATCACAGCCACTGCTACAGGTGAAATGACATTTTTTTATGCTGGTAACAGATGTTGACCAATATTATGAAATATCATCTGATACAAATCTTATTAGACTCGGCATAGTTTATGTGTTAATGTATTTATCAAGGTATGATGTTAATTATATTCATATTGTTAAGAATCAGCAGGACCCAGTTGTGATGCTCCCTCAGTTTGTTATTAATAACATGCTCTGAAAGCAGAGATGAAAATATGTGTACATTTAAAAAAGGCTCATTATGACATGGTAAATGAGTTTTTGTGCCTATTTTTGAAAATGCATCTATTTGGTTTAAGTTTTTTAAAAGTGGGTCATGACTTAATGCCCATGGGAGAATATGAGGCCTGTGGAACCACGAATCAAAGTGAAATCTCTAACTTATCAGCAGATACAATTTTTCCTGCACATATCCAACAGCAGTCAGCCTGTGTTTTTCTGACCTGCCTGTTCTGGAGGTAGATGGATCCGAGTCGGAGCAGAACCAGATGGGAGTCGACCGGCTGGTTCTGGAAGCTCAGGCTCCGCTCATAACTGTCCTGGGCTTCGCTGAATGATCCTCGTAGGTAGTGACAGTGACCGTTCAGAGCCCAGGCATCAGCGTCCTGCTCAGACATCCACCACAAACACAATTACTACACACATCTATTAATCACATCAATTAAAAAAAAAAAACACCAATTCAAGACCAAGTTTTACTTCATGAACATAAACCCCCCCTTTAAAAATAATAGAACAAAGGATATACATTTATATTTATTACTCTTTGCTCATTCAATTCAATTCAACTTTGTTCATAAAGTGCATTTCATGCACAAAACAGACTCAATGTGCTTCACAACAGGTATATAATATAGCTTCAGTAAAAAACAACCACAAAAAGGAAAGTACAAGGAAACAACCATATGTACACACACTTAAACTCACACATGCACACACGACCACACATGCACAAACACAATTCAATAAAACGCTGCTGAAAAATATAAGTTTTGCTGATTTGAGAAATAAACATTCATATTTCCTTAAAGTTTAATGGAACATTTGTCCTCCTAAGTGAGATGGGAAGAAAGTAGATGATTAGTTGTGGTAGAAAATCATTATTTACAGTCAGAGCATGAAAAATATTTTGGAAAATTATACAGTAGGTAGAACATTTAAAATCATACTCATGAATAAAAAGAACAAAAACATCTCTGAGGCATTTTGGAAGCAAAGATAACATTTTAAAGAAAACTAACCAACACAATGCAAAGATATTTATCACAATATAAAACTGCGTTACGACATTTGTCATTATTGTTTAGTAGCCCAGACCCCTGTAACAAAAGAAACACCTGAATTCACTGACTCCAGATACTTTCGTCCATATTGTGTCTTACATCTGAAACAAGTTCCTTAATCCTTTAGCTGATACAGTAGCTTCATAAACATCCATCAGTTTTATAGAGAACATAAACTTTGGACTGTGTTTCAGTGGATAGAGGTCATGTGGTTTGATGGATCCAGATTGACCCTGTTCCACAGTGATGGTCCAGGATGAGAAGAGAGGAGGATGAAGTGATTACCCATCATGCCTAGTGCCTACAGTCCAACTCTGTGGGTCAGGTCTTGGTTCAGTAACATTATGTGTCCAATAAACAACGGAAATTAATGTGACGTTGCTTAAGTTTATTGAAATTATACCATAGTATGCGTCATAATCAAATCTAAAGGCTAAATAAGACAACGGTTCAATATTATAGTGCAGGATTGTTTTTGTTCAGGCTGTGACAGTGTAAGTACCTGATCTCTGTGTCTCAGAACCTCCTCTAAACTGGCAGCAGCGCTGCAGTAGTCGGCTCTGAGCAGCTGTAACTGGGCCAGATGAAGGAGGTAGGACACACTGCGACCACCATCTGGACACAGCAGCTCCTGGGACAGAGCACGCTCAGCCATCTGATAACGCATAACAAGGTTAAACACTCAGTTTTTGTTGTTGGATCATTACTGCTGAACATAGCATTAACAGCCCCTAGTCTTATGTCTCTGTAACTCTCAGTTCATACACCCTATCGTACATAATTTCCATTTTCTTATACTTTATTCTGTGTTGATTTTTAATATGGGTATTTGGGGAATCATTTTCCATATTGGATCGATACTCATCTTTATCTGTGTCATACATTAAATGACCATACAGTACTACGCTTTCATTTCAGAGCAGGTTGTTTTCATCCATATTTGTCCAGTGAGAGTCGAGCTCTCAGCTCATGTTGGCAGAAAACCAGCTGCCGTGTATAATCTTACCTGCAGGGCATTGTTTTGCAGCAGGAAGCGGATCGTCTCTGTGTAAATAGTGGCTTTGGACTGGATACTGTGTGCTGAAGGCTGTCTGGATGCCTCTGAGCTCTTGATATCAACCTCTGACTCTGAGAGAGAAAGACTGTGACGTTATCAGCTAACACTGGCTGCTCTATCGACCCAAATTCACAGCCAAAAGCTAAAGGTGCTGAATGACATGTAGAAAATTTTTTTTTATTTACTATACAATCAATTTGTCAAAACAAATACAATATGATGAAGCTGCAGTTATTTCTTCAAAATTTACCATAGTGATCTTAAAATACAATGTTTTCTTTCCTGCGAGTTTGAGAACTTTACAGTAAAATAAACTTACAGTATATTTATAGTAGTAATAGTCGTAGTAGTATAAGTCATAGATAACTATGATGCTGTCTATCAGAATGCCTCTGAATCAGACCTTACCTCACATATAATAGACTGCAGATGTGTCATTGGACATGCCTTCTTTTCTCACCATCATACATGCATCATCCCCTTAACTGGCTGTTGCTAAATGTAAGGAGGCAAATTCATTGGCCTCAACTTGTATCTAAATGCATTCATTCCTTTATCCTTCTTACTTGCAACACTATCTTGTACCTTTTATATCAGATTATGAGCTTAGGCATTCTGTGAAATTCTATTTTTCTTTTCCTGATATTAAGAGAAAGTTTACTACACTACTTTACTACACTGGAGGTAGGGGTCACTGCCCCCACATAATAAAAATACATCCAATAACAGAACAGCGTATTATCTCCTCTTGCAACACCTCACCTTGATTATTAGTGGGCGACTGAGATGAAGGCACTTCTGTCGCCTCCTCCTGTTTGTCGTTTCCACTCCCGTTGGTCTTTTCAGCTTCTTTCTTTATATGTTTCATCTCTTCCTCTTTCTTTCTGTCTTCCTCTGCCTTCAGTTGTTTTCTGGCCTCCAAAAACGCCCTCTGAGCCATGATGGCTTCATCTTGATTGTCATGGAGCAAACCTGAATGGCAAATACAGAAAATGATGAAGGCTGGATATGTTTCTAAACCTGCTTCACTGTTCTACTGATATTTTCAAAGGTTTATGTAAATGTTTTCACTCAAACTGCCACGTACTAAAGTCTGTAGAATGTAACAGCAGACAATTGTTCCTAATTGTATGTATTTGTTAAGTTTTTCTTTCAAATTAGTGAGTTTTGGCTGGGTGTGAACACATTTTTATACTAACTAATAGTAATTCAGGATGCGTCATATAATTATTTCTTATTTGCATAGTCTGCACTATATGGTGATTATACTGTGTGTACAAGCCTGTGTAACTGATAGTGGAATTACCTGAACAAAGATATTAAGAATAACATACTTTAAAGCTTATATAATGATAATAATAATAATAATTATTATTATTATTATTATTATTATTATTAATAATAATAATAATATTATAGAAATGGTTACCAACTTCTATGTAATAAACTAGGGAAATTTATAATTTATACATGTTCAAGGCAGATTTACTCTTGTTATGCAATACATATAAATGTGTTTAGATTAAGATTAAGAACTCAGTGACCCTTGGGAGCTTGTTTATTACTGCCTTGTCATTTCCCTCTCTATTCCATTTGTCATTTTATTCTCAACTTCACTTATAAATAAAGCTATATAAAAAAAGAAACACATCCCATAGATGTGCGTATTATGTGCATATGTCCTTTTATGTTGGTAAAAAAAAAAAAAAAAACGTAGGGCTGGAAACCATGAGGAATGAATCTGAAATTAATCTGAGTGGTTCAGTTTTGCATGTTCTGATGTAAAACAGTGCACATCGACATAATTTTCAATCATTACTTTTTGTCATTGCGGTTATTTGTTGATATTTTGCATATATGGCACATTGTTTACATGAATAAAACAATTTTTGAGTTATATTTGTCCCAAATTCAGTGTAGATGACACAAAAAAAATCTATATCTGTATTTCCTAGTTGGTAGACTTTACATCATACTTAACGCAGTAGTCAGAGTGCAGAGCTTCATCTAACCTAGCAGCGTCCAGGCCACCACGCTAGGTGGCTCTAAGTGGGCGGCTCGCTCCAGGAAGGCGTGGGCATCCTGGTAATGCTCAAACATCACCGCTAAGACTCCACACATGATCAGACTGAAACAATAATGCACAGACATACATACTTTAAGAAACTGTTGAAACTGTTCATGAAGTAAACTCAGTTGATTAAATTATATACAGGATGTTGCAACATTAGGAGCAGAGATTATACCTGAAATGTAAACATGATTCTATGTTAAAAGTTGCCAAGATTTCCACAAGAGTATATGTGGTGACAGAATATATTAAGAGACCGCTGATTTTACTACTGATATGTGTTTGTGTAAAATGGACATTATTGTCAATTCAATAAAATGACGTGCCTAAAAGTATGGTATGAAATGAAAGTACAGTTTTAGTATAAATAGTATAATTTAGAGTTTCTATTTGAGGAAGACTGGTGAAAACTGGCCTTGAAGAATGCACAGAAAACAAGTTCATGTTCAACATGATACTAATGCTTTAACTTTGGAGAAATGTCAAGACAATATTTGTCAGAATAAGACTGCTCTGCTCACTTTGCTACTGTCTGGTGACTTGCGATTGTTCATTTTACTTTTGCTGACATTCCAGAGGTTGTCTGTGAGGTTCGGGTTTGTATATCGTTTTTTTTTTTTCCCAGACCTGTAGATTCAAACTCACAGCACCATCCTTTTAATTAATGCTGTAGTCTCTGAGGCAGGAAACAATAGCTTGGGGGTGGATGATTGGTTTATGATTAATGCCTGACTGTGTTTTTTCTGACCTGGGCTGGTGCTCCTGATGTCTTGATGCAGTGTCATAGAAACACTCTTTAGCTTTCATGTAGTCTCCCATCAGCATGTAGAGGGTTCCCAAATCCATCATATGGGAGGGTTCATTTGGGAATCTCACTACCAGCTACAGGAGGGCAAAGTAGAAAAATATTTAATGGCTTGTTAATTGACATTAAAGGCTAAGAGCAAACATCACTGCTGCAACATGATTTCATCGACTGACCTGGGGCAAAAATGAGGGCAAGCAAAACAGTTTTTGTCAGGGAAGGTTGTGAATTTTTGGCTGGAGGAAATGTGTGTTGTACCTGTTGGTAGTACTGGAAGGCTAGCTCATAATCTCCAGTAAACTGAGCCTCTTTGGCAAAATGTCTGAGCTGAGAAATACTCAACTGGATCTCATCTGATGAATCATCTACATCCTCTGAATGAACCTGGTGACAATAAGAGGATCAACATGAGTCATGTGTGTGAATTGTGTATGTGTGTGTTCTACACTGTGTGTGTTACCTTGTTCAGAGCTACTTCCATCTCATCCACCAGGCAGACATAAAGGTTGCTGATAAAAGTGTGGAGCTCTTGAGGATCAGTGAATGGCCCTGTCTGCTGCATCTTATCACGTGCAATCCTTACCACGGCGTGCTGCACACCACAAGAAAGTACTCAAACACACTGGTTCATTGTTCAGACCTGGTATTAGCATGTGTCCTGACCAATTGGATCTTAAGTGGGTAACTCTAATGCAAGGTGTGAACTCATTCACACCGTATTGTGAGCTGATCTCTCACAGGACATACGGAGGTAGTCTGGGACTTAGTGAAAACCAGCGTCCAAAGGTTTATTGCAAAGATGTAAAGTCCAAGAACCTAACCCCTAAAGACACAGTGCTACTTTTGTGGCAGTTCCCAAATGAATTCTTCTCTGTTTTTAACCTTTCTTAAGTGATTTCTCACCATGTCTTCTAATATTATGCTCTGTATTTAGCATTTTAAGTGAAAATCTGGTATTTTCCTATATTTAATTTATTGATCATCTTGACCAGGGGTCGCCAACCCTGATCTTGGAGAGTCACTATCCTGCATGTTTTAGATCTATCCCTTTTACCAACACACCTGATTCAAAGCAGAAGCCTATAACAAAGCTCCGCAGAAGCCTGATAATGATTGTTAGGTGTGCTGGAAGAGGGAACAATCTCAAACATGAAGGATAGTGGCTCTCCAGGACCAGGGTTGGCCACCCCTGATCCAGACTTTCATTAAAGCTCAAATCAAAGCTGAGAGTTTTTATGTCAAAAACAGAGACAACTGAAGAAAAAGTAACTTCTTTGGTAAAATATATCATTAACTGTAAATAAACCAAGTGTCTCCATCCATTGTCATTTATGAAAGTCCATGGGTTTTACTGGTGAATCTGAATATTGTAGAAGATGATGGTGTTTCCACTTTAACTACAGAGCCTCTGAACATCCAAATGGATCATATCTGATGACCATGAAAAGATGATAAATTGTATTTTACACCAATTACTTAGATGGATTGATAGGATAGTGGATCAGCAGGTACTTAACTTCATATCAGTAAATGATGGTGGTGATGGATGTTTAGGTCTTTATGGGTTAAATAGGGCTTAAAAGGTGTGTTCCCTTAGAGCAGTGCTTCAACACACAATGTTTGTTGTTCACATAATCTGCTGGAAGTTTGTGGTCAGATTTAACATGCTTGCAGACTCAGTCGTCATTAAAACCTATGTCACGTAAGAAAACCAACAAACCAAAGAGAATAGTCAAACATTTAAATAGTATTCATTGATTCACAGCGTCACCTCAGTCAGCAACAGGCCAGAAAACAGTCCACATACATGAATATAACAAAGCGAGCCTGTGAATCCTGAAATAAAAGCTTGTTCTGTGTTTTAGGCTACAAATGAGCTTGTTTGTTTCAGACAGATCCGATCAAGCGATCACTGAAGACATGCATGGGGTTGCATCTTAATGCCAGGTGTAAATAGACACAGATCGCTCAGGACACATAGCCAACTCATGCGAGGACTGAACAGGGGGAAAAAAATTGTTCATAAGATCAAATACCAAATGAAGAAATCATTGTGGTAATATGATCTGAGGATTCACCTTAAAAACAGTTCACATAGGGTTGTTGTCATGACAATTAGCAGTTATTCTGACCTTCATCTGCTCCTTCAAGGCGAAGTATCTCCCAGAGACGGTGAGTGCTCCCCTCAGCTCGGCCATCATTTGCTCGCGGCTGCAGTTTCCCTCAGGTTTATTTTCCACTCCAAACAATTCCTCATACTGGTCTAAAATATGAGAAACAGCAGTGCCCACCTGCCTATGGAAGTTCTGGACAGCCTTTAGGAACATACACCAGTGAACAGGTATTAGCAGGTATTTTGTCATTTGGCAGCTGTGAGATTTTTTTATCATATGCATTTATTTGTCTGTGTTGCAGAATCTATTTGCCCCCAAGTGAAAACCAGTCATGTACAAAGCAATGCTAAAATACTCTGTGAACACACATTTGACCTGAGTTTTGGTTTACTGGCGGAGCTACTGTGAACTTGGAAATAAAGGAAGTGGTGAAACTTGAAGAGCTGGAGTTACAAAGCTGCAACTGTTCAATAGACTGTGTGGTATGATCTCTACAATCAAGAAGAGATGCTGACTCAGCACCATTCAACTGTTGTAGTAGTAGTTATAGTAATACTTCATCATCTGCTCAGCTAATGGTGATATTCATCCATAATCTGTTCTATCCCTAAGTATCTTCTCTGCTGTGTCACTGTGTTGATAACAACTACATGTTACCATGATGCTACATTGAGCAGCAAAGGAAAGTTTATTTCTTATCAATATGCTATTGCATTTTTGTAACTGTGTATTTATTTGAGGAAATCTTGTCATGTATTTGTGAAAGGTGTAAAAGGCCGTATTATAAAAAGCAACAAGCCAAATACAGCCTCTGAGATTTCATTGTTTTAGTAAATCTCAATCAGGGCAAGGACTTTAACCTAAAATACGATGGTTCAAGTCCCATGAGAAATTAAAGCCTTGCAATTTCTGTTTGGTTAGACTGGTTAGGCTAAGATACAGCTATGGGGCTGAGTTAAAATAGAGCCTTTCACAATGTTGTTACAAAGTCTTTCTGACAGAAGGTATAGAAGGTGCAGAGCAAAAGCATCCAATAGACTAAGGTGAAATAGCATAGTTAGCTACAGACACTCTAATATAAATGATCTACGATCCTGGATGAGTGTAAATAACCACAGCGGTGGTCCCACTTTGGCTGTAAATAAGATAGTTGACAATGGACACATGGGTGCAACCAGCATCTGCAATGTATTTGTCTGTTTTTTACTCTTTCTGCTTTAGTGGGACTGCTTGAGTGTGGAGGTCTGGGAGGGATCAGTGCCTTCACTCTGTAAAAAAATACAACATATCAAAACTTTCAAACTCCACCAAAAACAAATTCACAAGTGTTTTCCAGACACCATCCAGTGAAACGTCAGAAATGATGCTGGTTTACCTTCTGGCCATTTCCTCTGGGGAGGTTTTTGATACCAATGGTTTCTCCAAAGCAACTTCAATGATAATATATGTTCTGGCCTCTACATATGTCTGTCAATGAGAGAGACGGGGTGAAAGTAAAGCTTTAAAAGTGTGTTTTACTGCAAATGCAAAAGAGTAGAAGCCGCAGTGATGGTGACTGTGGTTCTAAGTGCATCAATAACCCTTTCACACTTGAGGAACACCTCTGGATTTCATCTCAAATTCCACAAATTATGCCTGGGACTTAGACATTACCCTGCTCGACCATGTACAGTCATAGCCAAATGTGGCTTTTATATCAATAAAAGTCAGAGAAATCTATATAATGCATCTTGTTGTTCTTCAAGGTACCTTAGAAACATGTGGAATTAATAAAAAGCAAAAGAACATAGGCAGCAAATTTTATGAAAACAAAACTTATGTCATTCCCAAAACCTTTGGCCACAACTGTGCAGCAGGACATTTACCAGAACTCCTGTTTAAAAAAGGATTATTAGCCCAACAGATATTTAATTTCTTCTTTTTTCTACTTTGCTTTGGTGAATAAAGTTCATGATAACCAAATTTATCCCTGTAAAGCCTGAACCATTAAAGTATTGACAGAAAACTCCAGTTTTTTTAAACTGAAGGCTTTATTGGTCTATCTGACCAACCTAAACATTGAAAAAAAAATCTATTTCCAAGTGTGAGTTCCAATTTTGGCGGCACGGTGGTGCAGTGGATAGCACTCGTGCCTCACAGCAAGAAGGTCCTGGGTTTGATTCCAACACCAGTCGG
>JAPTYQ010000018.1:23843214-23868426 GCA_029814465.1 Ostorhinchus cyanosoma | reverse complement strand
GGTTCAGATAATGAATGAATGAATGAGTTCCAATTTTGTATCATATTTGATACATCGGGTCTCAACGCTCAAATATTAGAATTTTTTAAACAAATCATGATATAACACACACGTCTAACAAATTGGCAATTTCTTTTCCAAATTGTCAAAGTTCTCCCTCCTTCCTCATTATTGAGTCTCATATTGTCACTGGAAAGGCCTCTAGTGAATGAATTCCTCCCCCTGGTGGATTATCTGTGTATTGCATATATCTGACGGCTTCAAAACTCATGTATCAGATATGATACGTTTGGCGTTACAGGGTTATGATACAATATTTTGTATAACATTAGTTGTACTTTTACATCATAATGTAACATAACACATACATAACAAATATCATTTGTCTAATATTTGACATCTAAATGCACTATTTTATGCTAAAATATGAAAATAACGTTTATCCACTAGGTCATATTTGTTATTTAGAATTCCACCAGTTCAATAGAAAACCTGACACTAAACAGTGTAATGGAATTGTGCTTTCTTTATTTGATCTGATTGACCAATTTCCAGGAATTTAAACAAAATTTTATTTTGGAGTTACTCTAAAATATTCATTTTTACTATATAAAATCTTAGTTATAAGTCTGCTTGGTACGTTCACTATGAGCTCTGAAAAACTCAGGCCCATCTACAGAGGTGAAACAGTTGTTCTTTTGGTTTTTAGTTTAGTTTATTTTGAATACGCAACAAAAAGTAAACTTACTTAGTCCATAGAAATAAACAGTTGTAAGAAATCATGGCGAAAACAAAAACAGTTTCTAGTAAGTTTTTGTGTTTGTGATTGTACTACATGAACTACTTAGTGGAAACATACATTTCCTGTCCAGTTGTCAGCTACACTGTTGGCTGTGGCCACCCTGCTCTGGATATGAGGCTGCAGACACAAAGGAAACACAGATTACATTAAAAACTAAGAAAACCCCCCCAAAAAACCAGGCAAATACCGAACAACTGTAACCCAATTTAAAGATGACATCCCAATTTAGCGACCCAAAAATGTCGTATTATTAATTTTGTACTTCTGCAATCCAGGAAAACAAATTAAAACTGTTCAGTGCTGAGTGAAATTTCCTAAAATTGAAGTCCATAGTTTTTTGTAGGATAAATATCTTAAACTTTAAAGGTTGTTCACAAAGCAGAGCTGAGGTTGAAATAGATCTTTTTTAACCTCTGTTCTCTGTTACCTTTTCAGCTGAATCCTTTGCTCCCTTGTTTTTCTCTGTCATCCTTCCTGCTTTTGTCTTTGAATCACTCGCTGCTGAACTGGCTCGAACTTTCGCTGCAGCTTTAGCGTTTTCCTTCAACACGCTGTGGCTCCGCTTTGCCTTTGTGTACAAAAGAAAATTGGAAACACAGCTTTATCTTTTCCACAGGAGGGCTGGGCGATATGGGCAAAAATGTTATAAAAGATCATATCAAATCCTTATTTCTTCCAAGTTAACAGAATATTTCTGTCTTCAGTGAAAGTTACAGAAGCCAGAAAATTACTTATGGTTTTACATTATTGATAAAAGATGTATTGACATGGATAATGTAAATGCATATATGCAAGTTATGTAAAAGAGTGTAACAAGATGAGAACCTTATAAAAGAAAGTTAGAACCTACATAACCACATTTAAATAGAATAGATTGAAGTTAAACATTTCAGAAATCTAGAGATACAACATTAAAGCCTTTTCATGATAAACTCCTTTTCATCATCTCAACATAAAGGAATGAAATTAAAGAAGACAACTAAACACTGAAACACTGGTGTGATTCACTTGACTGAGTAAATAAAATAAACCCTACAGATAATAAATGTACATAATGATGCTGTTTGTCACCCAGTCCTGGTCCACAGTCTGTCGTCTGAACTCCACACACCTACTGACGACTACTTTAAATCTCTCAAAGGTTGAATGTGTGTATTAGTGTGGAACCTTCTTCAGTAGTTCAGTCTCAGAGAAGGGTTCGATTCTGTAGGCTCCTCTGATACGAGTGACTCCAGGAAACAGGAGTCGGCCCATGTCCACGAACGCCACACCGTGAAAAGGAATCAATGGGTTGTCCTCAGTCACCTACACCAACACAAACATGTAACTGTGAGTTTTAGTCCTCTTTTCTATTGTATTTGGTGTAGTTTCGAAGGAGATATCCAACAGTTATCCTGCCTTTAATAATTAAATGATCTTACCAGTTTGGCAGATGCTCGAGACCTCATGATCTCCAACGGCCACAGTCTGCTCTCACTGATCCTCTCACGGAACCTGCATTCACCGTAGATGCACCGGCTTTTATATTAACCACATACCGCTCTCTTTTCAAATATCATATTATTTATACCTTTATATCATAACATATTTTTCTGTGCTGGTTGATGTTTGTGTACGTCTGTGGAACATTTCATCCTCAATAATGTCGTATTACTGTTTATTCTTAATAAGTAACATGAATTATATTGTTGTGGTTTTACCAACCACCCGTCATGTCCTCTTTCATCACTGTACCAGCAATGGTGACAAGTATGGCTAAATCCATTATCATTCTGGAAAAAGGAAAACAACTCCCTAAGTTGTCTGGCTTGTACGTATTTCTTTAACGCTTTAAAATTCACAACAATTTTTCTCACAACTTCCAAAAAATTTTTTTATCTTCTTTTTCAAGTGATTTATCAACATCTACTGTATAATAATATTATCCTCTGCTTTTTGCATTTTTCAGTGAAAATCAGGAATTTTTCTATGTTTGATTGATTGTATATGTCGATGTTCATAAACGCTCAGAGGAAATTCAAAGGGTATTAGAGCAAGTTAGACTTTTTCAATAAAAATATATCAATAATTGTACATAAAACAAGCAACATCCATTGTCATTGATCAAACTACTTTTGGTGAATCAATGTTGTAGAAGATGAGGGTGTTTCCACGTTCACTACGGAGTCTCTGAACTTCCAAATGGGTCATATCTGATGACCATGAAAAGATGACAAACTGTATTTTACACCAATTATTTAACAGGTATTAGACATTTTACACCAGTAGATGATATTGGTTGGTTGTGGATGTTTGGGTCTTTATGGGTTAAATGAATCACACTTTGGCTGTACTTAGAGCGAGATGCAATGATGATGATGTCAGGACATGTGAGCTGTGGTGTTTAAAGGAGTAAATCCTCATAAAAGCAAGTATTTCTCAAACGTACGTGTTGTTCAGAGATTGTTGTTTTTTATGTATTGATGGAGAGGAAACAGACAGAAATATTCAGCCAGTGGGAGGATTCATCCACCCTGTGAGCCAAATCGCCTACACTAATGTATCGAAATAATAATAATCATAAATAATAATATTAAACACAAATGTATGAATTATAGGGCTGTACTGTAGTAGAAAAAAAAAGTAATAGAGCAAGCAATGACACAGAAACCTAATATAGACGCCTGCATTCCATATCTGATCAGTCCAGTCAGTTGGTACATATCATTTCCCGAAAGATAGATCCTCTTCAACATGACCCTTTCTGGACGTAAACAAGACAGCACCATCGACAACCTGCTGCTAATTCAACATGTGAACTGAATTACAGGTGATGCCCTTTTTGTCGTTCCTTTGCAGGTAAATGCTGTATTTTATCATGATACTACTGATTCACAACAGTGACCGGGAATTTGTTGTCCAGTGGCGTTATTGGTACGTCTGATCATATGACTTGTCTTTCAGGAATGTTGCAATATTTGAAGATTATTTCTGAAACTAAATGCTCATATGGACAAAGATAATTTTTTATTTTAAATACATTCAGGCATGTACTAAGCAAATAATTGTCAGAGAATACCTGTTTTAGTATAATGATTGAAAAAAAAAAGTGAATATGTTACTTTTACCTGTTGGTAGATACAACCTTCTCTAGGATAAGGCGGTTTAGAAAAAGAATAAGTTCTTATTCTTATTCTTAACCCTCATTTAACCAAGTAAATTAGTCGATGAGGTTAAAACTCCCTTTTCCAGGGTGTCCTGGCCAAGACAGCAGTGACTGAAGTTAGAGAAAACTTAAATTTCAGCCAAACATCCACAATAAAAACCAAACTAAAAACATATATATATAAAGCATCACAACTTATTTAAAAGTTACTAAAAGTAAACAACCATGTTCCTTAAAAGCATCTCAAAGGAGAACCTGATTTGATAGTTGGAAAAACATCTCCATGCAGTTTTATCCTTTTCTCATTCATTTAAAATAACTTTGAATGTAATTAAAGAGACCAAATCCTTCAGTTTTAGCTCCTTCTGTGGGTTTTTCCAGGCAGTGGAAGCACATTTAAGCAACAACTGGTCATTTGTTAATTCATAGTACATTTTCTTTACATTCTTTGCAGACACACAGTGTTTACTTTTTCCAGATTGTTGACCACCACCTTAGATGAAGTAGGTTGTGTGTATGGATCTGACCTGACAGTTCCTTCTGCATCCAGAAAGCAGCACATCTCAGTGTCCCAGCTCACTCGACTCTTCGATGTCTCTGCCTCCTTACGAAACTTCAGGTCCTGGGGGAAAACTTAGATCATCAACTGTGACAGTAACAACAAATACAGCAAATACTCCAATGAGCAGGAAGCATTCCCACAATACTGCCTAACATCAATGAAAAGATCTACTTATACATATTTTTGTGTTCCACTGGTTGTTAAATAAGAACAGTAGGTTACCTGTGACCCCGTCAGCTCACCGTCCTCCTGCTCAGTAGACTCTGCCTGGAAATAGGCTCCAGGCAGGAACATGTTTCCTGGGACCAGAAGCGTGTGATGGGGTCTCCTTTTAGGGCGGCCCCTGTCCTCCCTCTGCCCCCCCGCCTTCAGTCTACCATTAGAAAACAACAGTATCTGGTCTTTCTGAAAAACAGAGGAAGGAACAGCCCAACCACTGTCTGTATGAAATTATGATTTGTTCTGAAATATTCCTTCAAGTCATTTTCATGTAAAGATAGAGTCATATTTTGTCTTTGACAGATACAGTTTTAGTAAATATTCAGTAAACTACGAATATGAAAAGCAGAGCCTCACCTCAGCAGTAAGTGGGACTTCCAGCGCGGCGCTATACGTACATGAAGGGGGGGTGGGTGGTTCGGTCCATGACTCAGGGACAGAGTAGGCCGTCTCTACAGTTACCTTTAGCAGGTTGGAGGCTGACCGTGCATCTTCAGTCAGCAAGGGATCCGATACACTGACAAGCACATCCAGGGATGGCTGACAAAGAAATAGAAAGACATGAGCCTTTTTATCTGGAAAATAACATTATTTATCTACAAACACTGATGAGAAAAACAGAGACTTATTGCTTTATGAATAACCTTAGATATGTAGAGTTACATTTCAAAGGTAATGGTCTCTACTGTTGATGTTCTGACAATAGCCTGAGCTGTAACCATCCCAGACCAGGCAAGTTCAACTTTATGCTCTTCCACATCAAAGCGACTTCTCTGAATGCCTGCTTCTGTCTGTCCCTATAGTTAATGCTTTCATATCCAGGTTGCTACTGCTACTGCTCTGTGATTGTACATTATTAACTGAGAGAGTCATCTTAAGGCAAAAACTCACATTAGTTTAATTGTTTAGATTGTGTTTTTGAGGTAGGTTTGTATTCGGTGGTTTTATGGACCTACTATGTTACCTACAATAAGGTGGGTTGGCACAGAAGCAAAACAATGTACTTGTGTGAAAGAGGGCAGCAGTATATGTAGCTACACATAAAACAATGCTCCTTAAAAACATCAGTAACAGTGTGTGCTACATTTGTGAAACTTTCATTGCTTCATGTTGTTGTCAAAGAGCCCTTTTTGGCTAAAATAAAACCATGATGTTGCTCTTCAAATCTACCAAGACTCCATTGACAGCAGTAAAGTAAATGGGTTAACATATTCTAACTACCACATCTATACATGTAGTCTCGCTTCAAAACTTTACCTTGCAGAACATGAGAGGTGCCGGTCTGCTGTTCATTCAATTAGTTAGTTTATTTGAAAGTAATAGAGAAATAAAACATGATAACTGAGAGGGCAGCACTGGAACAGCCACTAAAATTACAGAATACACCTTTAGTTCCCCTTTAGGAAGAGCTGGCTAATAGCAGTGTAAAGAGGTAAAAATCCTCTAACTATACTGTACATTTAAGATTATTTTTGTAAGCAAACTTTTAAAGGTGTCTAAAATTCCTTTTGTTGCTGTTGGCTCATCCAAAACAATTCATATAAGAGCATCTGATTTGGTCCTCCTGTCTGCTTCTTCAAACTGGGCCGTGCTGAATGCAGTTTTCTGTAGGAAACACATTGACTATGGATACGTTCGTCCTACAACTTCATTTTACAAAGTTCAAATCAGTTCTTTAATGTCTTATTCACTCATAAGCCAGCTAGCAAAACTTAATTTATATAGTATATTTCATTCCAGAAGAGGAATGTGATGCATAAATGAAGAACAGATGCAGCAAAGGCAAAGCCAGTGACCAACCCTTAAAGTGAGTCAAGAATAAAACTATGCAAAACAATAATTCAAGGAATCAGTGTGTTTAAATTATAAAGTAGTGTTTAAATTTTACAAAATAATAACATAAGTTATAAGTTATAGAAATAAAAATATAGAATTACGAAAACAAATAAAAAGGCGATAGCACACCTGAGGTAAGAAAAATGAAAGAACTAAAACACAACTGATATCAATTTAAAATAAAATGAAATAAAGTTATAATGATCCAACCACATTAAATAACATAATACACTATACTCCCATTGATTTTCAAAAGTTCTGAAGTTCACATTCCCAACCAACCTGATTGTTGAATTCGTGGATGGGGCCCTTGGTTGGAGGGCAAGATGGATGGAGGGGCGCTGAGGATGAGAAGCTTTGTTGACCTAATTGCAATGAAAAAAATATAATAAAATTTCAGTAGCAGTAGTTTTGACTTTTCAGGTCATTTAGTTCAATTTGTGTTGTTCTTCAATCCATAAAGACCCAGTGACATTTGGGGACAGTTTGGTTTATCTACTGAATCAGATAGGACAATGAAATGATATAAATCTCTTATTAGGTGGAAACTCTATTTCCAGCCATATGATTTTACCTTGTAGCAGTGGCAGAAGGTCAACCACAGCTTGGCCCAGCACTGCAGTCTTCGCCTCCACTTTTTTCTCTTCAGGTAGGAACTCAAACACTGTCACTGAACACACCAAACCAATCACTGTTATAATAATTGTAATAATTTGTACCCTTGTTAGTGCACCAGTTAGTCATCATCATTATGCTTCATAAGTGATAGGTGCTGTTTGGTGCAGCCTTATCTGGGTTTTGCTTTAACCAAAACAATATTCAAGAATTAATTTACAAACTTTTGGACTCTCGACATTTTGACTTGATCAAACATACCAAGTCTGCAAATATGGAAAAATATGCCAGTCTGCAAAGCCTATTAATGATGAGATACAAGAAGAGCCAGTTCAGAAACCACAGGATGTTCAAATAAAACAGCTTCAGCAGAAATGTCAGACTGCATTCAGCACCTGCATGCTGTGTTAAAAGTATCACATGTAGTAATGGTCACTACTGTAAAAATATCATGTCACGTGTAGTATCAGCCTACTTTAAATCTACTGCATTTCTGCACAATCTGCACAATCATTCACTCTCATCCCTCCCACCTTGCCATTTGTTGTACCTATCCCTAAGTAGGTGATACCACTTTACATGGAGTTGGAGAAAACAGATTAAGAAAAGGTGAAAGAGGACATTTATAAATATACAGCAAATCAGAAGTTGGTTCGTGACAAAGTGAGTACATCAAAAGTAGTCGTAGTAGTAGTAGTCACTTCCATGTCCTCACTTTGATTCTTGGCTTGTCTTTCTGACCTATTTCCTGGTTTCCTCACCACTATTTCCTGCTAAATAAACTTTCAAAATGCCCAAAAGCTAAATATCAGAAGGAAAAACAAGACAGAGACACAGTAATATATTCAGTCAGCTTACCTATAATCAGTTTATGGCATATGTCAGTTAGAGCCTGAGCATCATTGGAACAGTGAAAGCTGCAGGTGAAGTCGTAGTTGACTTGCTTTTCCACTGGATCCCCCTGTTTCTTGTCTGACTCTCCTAGCATTGAACCGTCAACCTCCACTCGCACAAAACTCTGGAGGCTGTCTTTTTTTCCTTGCTGAAAGATAACAAAAACAATATGGGAAATTTCACAGACAAGATTACATTACACATCAACATATAATTCTTGGGTTTTAATTTTGAGCTCATCAGCACTTTTATAGTCTCAAAGCAAAAATATTTCTCACACTTACATTACTTTATATTCTCTGTTTAGCTCTTGAGTTTAACTTCAACGTTTTCCACTCAACGCAGTTTAACAGCATAATTAACTAAAAACTATTTACCAGACATTTAAGCTGATACACAAAATATTATTAATGAAAATGTATAAAAGCTGTGTGTACATGATGTTGATGAAATTCCTTATAGATGTTAAACGACAACGTGTTTTAAGATACTCGATTGTACTCAGTTATTAAGCCAGTGCCATAAATGTGTCACAATTAAATTAGGATATGACCGACTAAGAAGTAAGAGAAACACAATAGTAATATTGACCCCAAACAAAACAAAAAATAGATAAAAATGAGTTAGCGTTACCTAGTTTAAAAAAAGTTTGTTCTTCTTGTCTTGATATTTACATTTACATGTTCATTGATATGCACTGTCCCTTTATGCAATGAATAAGTTAACTCCAGCCATATCTTGGCATTAGCCATATTTAACGACAGTGATGATGATAATAACAATAATAATAGAAGACTTTCTTAGCATGGACACAACTTACCAGGTTATATCCTTGAATAATATTTATCTTTATGGTGAAGTTTTTATCCGGTGTCTCCATGTTGTACACAAACTATAACCTAGCTTAGTTGTGCTACTGAGAGTCAACGGTTTTCTCCGACTCGAGTCCCGTTTCTATGGTAACGTAACACATGGTGCTTTCAGGCAGATACGGACATACCGGAATCAACAGATTGAGACGATAAAATAAATAAATGTAAAAAATTCTCAAACTTCATAACCTCTCTAAAGTTTTACAAACCTAAAGACAACATACATATACCAGAAACACAGTAAAGTAAGATCAATAACAATATACCAGTCTTTTTATTGCCACCATCAGCATAGATAATAAGCATTCTTAGCTCTCCATTATGATTCATAATTTATTCAGATGTGAATTTGCTGTGAGTAATTCAGCTGTCGCATGCCTGTGTTACCCATTTAGAAAGTCATATCTGTAGATTCCAACCAACCCTCATGCAGTACAATTAGAAGCCAAAATGCATTTTAGGTAATGGCGTTATTTTGACAGCAGGGGTCACTGTTCTCAAAGGAAAATTGTTTATTCAGACGCGAATGCATGCATTGTCATTTCATCTAAAACTGTAATAAATGTTACATTTAGCGGATACAAGAACATTAAAATTATGCGTACATATTTGTGTATCAGGTAAATAAGAATAGGAAAAAATTTAACTATTCTTACCATAGTGAAGAGATGGGACTGTGAAGTATATTACGTGGACTCATGTTGGATATTGTAATACAGAGAGGCTGATTGAATCTATCAAATGGATATGGATGTTTATTGTTTGTTTCATTATTTATCAATTGAGTACAAATTTATTGTTGATCATTAATTATTTTCTATTGTTTTCATTCATTCATTACTTATTTCTGAGTGGTAGACAGACTTATGATTGGCTGTTTTAACTCGTGGGACCTCACATCGTCTGGTTTTTAAATATACAGAGAAATAGCAGGCATTTCACTCTGTTTTCTGCTCCAAAGTAGCTCTGCATCGATTCATTTTTCACTTCTGATTATGTATTACGACCCTCGAAACTGATCAACGATGTATTGAAGTTCCAGATATTTACCATGTACTTAGAATTTCCTTCTTTATTTTTGGTGGTGCATTGGCCTCCCGAACGCAGGGGGCGCTGCTACTTTTTCAGTCTTTTCTGTGCTTTGCTCTTAAACGGCGCAGTTACAACTTCCGGATTCTTACTATCAATGATTTTGTCACTTGTGTGAGACTAAAACACTGCACTGGTGTTTGTTTTATTGTCGTTAAAGATGTCGTACAACTACGTGGTAACAGCCCAGAAACCTACGGCAGTAAACGCCTGCATCACAGGTAAATAAACATCGGGGTTTGGTTGTTGTTTTGTGCAGCGGTTGAACACTGGCCACCTGCGTGCTAACTGGGCTCCCGCGTTATAAGTCAAGTGCTCCACACGGGCCTGTAGCAGCCGCTAGCTGTTGTTTTGCTAAGTCAAATGTTTACTTGGTGGACTAGTCATGGTTATGTGTATGCAACTATTGCCACGAGCGTCCCATATCGTGTTTTATCTCATCTGTTGTAACGGAAAAGTGATGTAGCCAGTGTCGCGCCGCCGATTATCAACATATCTGACGTTAGCTGCTCCCTTAGCCTAATTTGTATATCTCGTTGCAGAATTATGTTTCATCCTTCATTTTTTGTTTCACCTTACATCCGGAGTCTGTGTTCTATCCCTAGCAAGCTTGAAATTGTAAAAAATAAATAATAATAATAATAACAAAATGCTGTTGTCGTCGGTTACATGCGGCATACATAGGCTTCATGCATGTTGACAGGGGAATAAATACAAATACCCTTTATGCAACGCACACTACACCCTGCAGCACTGAGTTGGGGTTTAAATCTATAAAAGTCATGTTTGCTCTCATTTGGATCACACCAGATTCGAACGCATTGTTTTATTGGTCGAATATCATTATACAACCTCTTGCCGTTCGAAGTTAATCCTCTTAATAGACTCAATGTGATGAGATGCAGTCCCCTTCTACTGTCTCTGATAATGACTTTCTTACCTGTTTTCTGTTTAATTCCGGGTTTTCTCCACCATCATCTGGCTTAGGTGCAGCACATGTCATTTTGTGCAGCACGTAAATTAAATGAATGCAGAATCAGTGCTACAGCATCAAAGCAACTCCCAGACACTCCTGTGGAACCTATTGGTCTCTAAAGGAGGGTTATTTCAAAGCTTTTTGGACTCTATTTGTTATTCACCCTGCATCACATATTTGCACATTGATATATTAATAATAATGGTTCAAAATGTTGTGAAATCATTGAGTCATCCTTTTACCTCACCTCTATTGTGTGTAATGTATCAAGAATATGAATAGATTTTTGCTGAACAGACCCTGTAATTCATGGGTGATGGACAGACTTGCACAAATTGGTGAAAAAGTCACATTTAGATCTGCACAAAAGCCAGTGTTCAGTTACTTAATTGCAAAATGGCTGCAATTTCCAACTCCATTTCAGCAGGACATGGGGTGATCTAATCTAAAAAAAAAAAACAATCTCTGTGATGTGTGCATATTTTGCAAGAAGTGAAACTAAGATGGCAGAGTAAAATGTGGGGAAGGTTTAACATGCTCTGTGTTGTTTTTTTTTTTCATTGTAGTTTGATCTTGTGGATTTGATATTTCAAAGTTTGAGTAATTGATATCGAAGCAAGTAGACCTGAACCTCAAATGCAATAATATTGCACACAGTAATCACAGTAATTTTTTTTTTTACTGAAATGCACATCCATGTTGTGATTATTGTGGGCTGGACTGCAATTTGAGGTTTTTTTTTGTTTTTTTTTTTAAGCAATTAAGCCTCACAAACTTCTAGAATTAAAAAGTAACTATTTCCAAAATACAGGGAAAACCTTTAGTACCTCCCTTTGCTCAGTGTCACCAAATCTAAAATATCATATCACTGAAGCTTTAAGTAACATCCCTTTATTTAATGGCATGGGCTGAAATTATGGGTTCAGTTATGTAAGTGGTGCTGCTCTTCAAATACATATAGGTGTTTCTATGAAACTGGTACCTAAAAGCAGGACAGAGGGGCTAAAAATTCAAACAAGATGTAGACTAATGTTATGAAGCAAGTTTAGAAGCACTTTGGATCTATTTTAAAAATAAGTATTCACTGAGATAAAAGAGAAACAATTTTTCACATTTTTATTTGGCGTGCGCATACAAAAATCCACATGTAACACAGATTTCTATAATGAACTACCCCGTCTTTTTCTTTCAGGTTTTTTTCCCCAATACCCACACTATTACACTGGCAAATCCACAGATGATCCTGAAATGAGACTGCCAATTCATAATAAACCTGCATGTCTCAATTAGAAAAATGACTAGGATCGTCAAATTTAACACAGTGTCTTTATTTATAGCTGTGTATAAGACCATTTCAGGCAATAGTCTGATCACGTTCATACTGTCTGCTGACATTATAAAGATTTCCTTTATTTTTTTGTCAGACAGATGGAAAAACTTGATTTTTACCTACAACCTGTAGCCGTCCTGAGAAGGGTCACTTGTTGTTACTGTGGTGTGTCATTGTCAGCTGTTTTATCCAGGTTTGCTAGGCAACAGGGGATGATTATGCCCCCTGCTGCCCAGCATCCCATGGACTATAGCATCCTAGGTGTGGGATAAGATGTAGTGGTGTTTTCAACATAAAATGCACTGACACCTAGGCAGCTTTTCCTGTCCCAATTTTAGTCCTAGTTTTGGCCACAATATTTTATTCAAAATTCATTAATTTTGGGATGGCTCAGAGCAAGAGTATAATTTTTTTGCATTTTTTTTAGGTCATCATAAGGTAGCTCCTGGGGGAAAATATGTCTAAATTTCTCTTAATATTGGGTCTAAAAAAGCTGGCAAAGTGCCAGATACCAAAATAAACCCAGTTTCATAGAAAGTTCCAAATACAAAGGCTGATGGTATTTCAGTTAAAAGAGGTCTGACATTTGCTTTTTTTTTTTTTTTTTAACCAATGGTGAATACAACAGGTTGTTCAGTTTGTACATTTTTTTTGTAAATGTTTGGAATTTTTACCTCTTGGGTTATTTTAATTGCATATTAAGATTGTAAGTCATGCTTTTCTATGCTGTTGTTATAATTTGATAGAAATAGATGCGACCTCTCATAGGTTTTGATTCATATTTGTAATTGAGTATATGTGTTTTCCCAAAACTAATTATATTATTGTTAAGAATTTGACAAAAGAAATTATACAATGCACTGTTTATGTCAGTTGCTGCTTTAGTTTCAGATTTTTATCCACCTTTTATGCACCTGGTCATCAGTGTAAATGACTTGTTCTGCTGCTGATGTATCTACAGGCCACTTCACCTCTGCAGAGGACCTGAATTTGCTCATCGCTAAAAACACACGTTTGGAGATCTATGTCGTCACAGCTGAGGGGCTTCGGCCTGTCAAAGAAGTGGGCATGTATGGCAAGATTGCTGTCATGGAGCTCTTTAGGCCAAAGGTAAGAACCATGTGTGTTGGCAAGTTGTTGTGATGACATTATAACTCATCCTTGCAGTTTTAAATGGCTGTTTTATGGAAGGATGTGATTTTTGGGTTAGAAATAGTTTTAGGGTTGGGGTAGGGCTGACACAATTTAGAAATTGAAATTAATTAGGCTAATTGTCATACCGATAATTGCAATTCACAGTGTTACTATCCGTTCTGTTAAAGTGAGAGTAGACACTAAAACATTTTTTGAGCTGTGTTTCATTACTCACATGTAATGAAATGCATCAGTGTGGGTGATTAATGCACATAGAAATCAACAAGCATCTAAAAACCTGCAGTTTATTAGTGATCCTGCCACCTCCTGTTTGAAATTTCTTTTGAGTCTTGACCCCTCATTTTATGACGTAGAGTCATACTTGTAATATTGTTTTACTACAACTCTGTTGTGAAAATGTTGTAAAAGAAAAAAATCTTTCCTTCACTTAGGCCAGATTCTTCCAAACCTTGGTTGTTTCCTGGCAGATTAAACTAAAGCCTTTTTACTTCACCTTATTCAAGTAATTACCTCAAACGAACCCTCTCAGAGCCTCATATGGTACAAGTATGTACTCCTACTACTACTCCTGTGTCACCTCCACACCTGCACATTCAGACACTGATCACCTCCATCTTTGCCATCCCACTTTGTAAAAGCTTTTAGAATTGTGCAGTGGATGGAGTTGGCTCTCCAAATTGAAAACTAACAAGTGGTGCCAGGCACAACAAACCCTGACCCTCACACGTATTGCAGCTTATTAACAATACCCCTTGCCTCCCCTTTGGGGGTCGAGGTAGTTATACAAATACAGTTGACTTCCTCTGTGAACTGTACAGTAGAACAGTAGAATCAAATTCAGAGCGTGACCGACTGAATCTGCTTTTGATTGGTAATTGCAGCAGTCAGTGATGTAGTCAACTCCTTTACTTGTCTAAAAACCTGTAATTAGCCAAAGTCTGTGTCATTGGGTGGATTTTTTACTACCGGAAAACACAGGCAAAGAGTTTCATAGTTTCATATCCTTAGAGCCTGCTTCAGTTACAAAATGCAGATATTTTTTTTCTGCCAGTACAGGGTTTCCCCCACAAATATTGCTAAGCCTGGTGGTAGGGCCGCTAGGGACCACCATTTTTAAAAAAAAAAAAAAAAAAAAAAAAGTTAAAAGTTGATGCGAAATATGACATTATGACTATTGTGTGTTATTGCAAGACATTTATTAACAGTATTTACACTGTGTGTGTCACTGTGTATAAACTTTACTAAAATAAATAAATGGGTGACCCTTTTGCCAAGCAAGGCCTGGCGGGCCGCCAGGCTTATAATGCACTGGGGGAAACCCTGCAGTAACACTAAAAGTTATTAAGGACTGCAGCTGTAAATGAGTTCTATCCAAATGATGATAATCCGTGTACAAATAATAGTTAGATTCACATGCTATTTTAAGTGAAGAATAGTGGAACAGCAGGTTGGTGTTACTACAGATTGTGTGATTGATACTCAGTCACTTAATTTCAAGAAAAGGGATAAGATTCAGTTAAATTCTAATAACTTTTATTTATCCTTGGCAAATAAAGTTGAAAAAAATTAACACAAACTATATAGTTGAGTAAAGAACACAGTAAATTTGAATAGAAATCCAAATATTGTTTCTCACACTCACCTGTCATAATAACATGTACTATACTTCAGTGCAGCTCTATGGAATACTTAAGTTTAGTCAGTGAAATATTAAGAGTTGATGAATCTTACCACAAACACAAAAACATTAATTGCCATTGACCGCAGTCATCTCTGAGCCAGTTTGGATCACTGCCTCCATGACACTGACGGTGTAACAGGAGTGTGTTCTAAAGGCACATCCTGGCAAAGCTGTGGTGTAGGTCACTGGAGTTTTAGACCTTTCTGTGGTCAAAACACAATCACTGTAGTGTGAGGCTGACATGCAGACATCCTCACTAATTAAAATAAACACAATAGCGCTAATGAAGCAGATTAGTACTTGAGTAATTTATCATGACATGCATGTCCTATTTTTTTCCCATTTGTTCAGGGTGAGAGCAAAGACCTACTGTTCATCCTCACATCCAAGTACAACGCCTGCATCCTGGAGTACAAACAAAACGGGGAGAGCATCGACATTATCACTCGTGCTCATGGCAACGTCCAGGTAAGAGAAACAAGCACTATTAATGTATTTTGATATTTTATCAGTTTTAATGTAGTTTAAATTGTCTGCTACAACACTTTCAAAATGTTTCAGTGTTTTATTTGACTCAATATTGCAAAAATCTTATTTTGATATTGAATATTGTTTTTATTACCATTAAAATTACTTTCAGCATTATTATGATTTGATCATTTTGATTTGGTCATAATCGTTCTACTTCTAGATTGGTTAAATTGCAGGAATTTGCCCAGTTTTTGTCTTGTTCTGATCATAGAAGACTATAAAGTCACAAATAACCATGTAGCCTCTTTAACGCACACCAGAAATGTGCCTTTAAAGAAATACTGATGTGATAAACATTAGTGTGGATGTTATGAAAGTGTCATAGCCTTTTTCACTATATTGCCCAGCCCTTCCCCCCAAGAGTTTAATTAAATGTAGTTTAGAATCTAATAACTTTGGGGATTTAAAATGTTATTATTATTATGGTTATTTTTATAACCTTTATTTAACCAGGAAAAAAGGTTATTGAGATTAAAAATCAGTTTTTCAAGAGTTTCTTGGCAAAGACGGCAGCAGAAGTTACAGAAAATGGAAATCCCAGCCATATATCCACACTAAAAATCTACATAAAAAGTATACATAGAACATAATTAAAGTCAGTACAAAAACCATAGAACTCTAGATAAGAACATACATATAAAACATCACCATTATTTTAAAAGTATAACAACAATGTTCCTTAAAAGCATCTCAAAGCAGAACCCGATTCAATCAGTTAGAAAAACATTTACTGGTACATCCAGGTTGATCCTTTTCTCATTCATTTAAAATGACTTTGTCTGTATTCAGAGACCGATACCTTTAGTTTTATTTCCTCCTGTAGGTTGTTCCAGTAGAATATTTAAAAGCTTTCTTTCCCAGTTCTCTCCTGACTTTTGGAACTCATAGAGATAACAGATCCTGGAACCGGAGACTGTAATTATTTAAATCATTCCAACAGATGTAGACCAGTAAATATGATGGGAGCAGACCTAAAATACATGTATGGATAAAAGAATACTGGTGCTTCAGTCTGCAAGTAAAAAGATCTGTCCATTCAACTCGAGCAAATAAAAGACAATTATGAGTCTGAGGTCTGTAACGAAACTCAGTGCACCTTGATAAACAGTATCAAGGGCATTTAGACACCGAGATGACACATACTTCTAAATAATGTCCCCATAATCAAGTACAGACATAACGTGGCAGCAACAAGTTTCTTCTCAGCCTCAAACGTGAGACAAGATTTTATCCTGAAATAAAAACCCAATTTTAGATTCAATCTCCTTAAAAGTTGTTCTGTGTGAGGAGTGAAGAACAGTCATCAATTAAAATACCAACATATCTGTACTCGGATACTCACTCAACTTGATGACCCTGAATGGTGGTGATTAAAGGAAGGTCCTGAAGCCTTGACTTCGCTTTTGAAAATAACATGAGTTTTGTTTTTGATCAATTTAAAACCAGTCTTAACTCTTAAAATCTTGATTGAACAACATTAAAAGTGCCTTGGAAGAGAGAAGAGCCAGACTGGGTGAGGATCATCCTTTAAGGAGTTGGTTAGTAAAGGAGGACAAATGAGAAACTCTGAGCTTCTAAGATCTTTTTGTTCTTGTTTCTGAGCTTAAGCTTATGAAGACTATAAAAGTTTGAGATAGTTTTGTTTTATGGGTTGGTGCTGTTTGTCTGAAATCCCCCTCCAGCCTTAAACCTTCTCATACTAAAACCACTTTTGCAGGATCGTATCGGGCGTCCATCAGAGACGGGCATTATCGGAATTGTAGACCCAGAGTGCCGTATGATCGGCTTGCGGCTGTATGACGGCCTGTTCAAGGTGATCCCGTTGGACCGAGACAACCGTGAGCTCAAGGCCTTCAACATAAGACTGGAGGAGCTGCAGGTCATCGACGTCCACTTTCTTTACAGCTGCCAAGCCCCAACTGTCTGCTTTATCTACCAGGTACTGTCAGAGGAGCAAGACTTGGATCAAGAAGTGTGTGTTCAGTAAAAAAGGAGGAACAGTGTTATTAAATTCATACAGGAGGGAATTTTACATCCTTGAATTTTTCAAATGTAACTTCAAGGCCACAGGGCAGACTGATTGGATTGTAAAATATTAAAAAACAAAACGTTTAAAAGCCAGAAGACATCACTAATGCAGCGGGGTGCAGATTTTCAGTATGGTTCACACTTGTTCCCTGATGACAGATCAGCTAAATGAGACGTGTGATTTGAAGTGTACTCTGTTTAATCTACAGATTGAAGTACAGTCTGTTGTGTTGTTTACTGTAGGATCCCCAGGGACGCCATGTGAAGACCTATGAGGTTTCGCTGAGGGAGAAGGAGTTTAACAAGGGACCGTGGAAACAGGAGAACGTGGAGGCGGAGGCGTCCATGGTCATCCCAGGTGACTGCATACGGCATAGCTTATTCATTATGTACAAACAGATCCAGTGCTTCTTACTCCCTCTGCACACAGTCCTAATTGGTTTCCTTTTTAGACTTTGACTGTGTCTCACAATTTTTTTTATTTGCATTGTATTGCATTTAAAATGGTACTAGCTTTGCGAAATGTAACCCTCTTTCTACCTTTACCTTTTCCTTACACATCTACTATTCATTATTAATCAAAAAATGCCATTAAAGAAAAGCAATAGATTAAGTAGATCAATAGAGGAAAAGACGAACCACAGCTCACACCTTTAGGCACTTCTGTTTTTGCACTACAATGATCAGTTCATCTTTGAGTCCAAGTCCAACATTTATGCTTAGCAATAAATCCCTCAAGGCATTCCTGAGATATGGGTCCTGTAAAAATAGACAGACATGAGGTCACAGTGACCTTGACCTTGGACCACCAAAATCTAATCAGTTCAGTTTCTTGAATCTAAATGGATGTTTCTGGCAAATTTTTTGACATTCTGTCAATTTGTGATGGAGATACAGTATTTTAATCCAGCAGTCCAACAGACTGACAACCAACAAACTCACCTGCATTGTGGATGCATAAAAAAAAAAAAAAACTGATTTACCAGCATTTACTCAATGGATGCAATAAAATAAAAAAAACTCAGACATATGCAATGAATTCCTTAAATAAAAGAGAAAGATCCAACCCAGAACTGACTTCTGTTTCTGTCACAAATGCCTCAGTTTTGGTTATTTGTCCTACATTTCCCTAGTCTAAAAGGGTTAGTCTTTTCTGAAGTGAAGCCACTGTTCTGGCATTTACCATGGTTCAACTTACTACTGTTGTGACATTAGCTGTGCTTGTTAGCTCCAGCCTAAATAGGCAGGTCCTGGCAATTAGCTGCATATTGTCATACAGATATGCATCCATATTTAGGAACCAATAACAGGGCTTTCTCCTGGTTTGTAGGAGCTTAGATGCTGTGGTTATGGTTGGGAAGGGGTACACATGACTGGAAGATTTTGGGGAAAATGACATACATAAATACTAGACGTTATCTGACTAAAAGAAAATTTTCGACATTAGCCCCTTTTACGCAGCACTTCTGTTCTGGGAATATTTAACCTTTGTTCTGGAATGACATCTGTGTCAATGAAATGGTGGGATCATTTGGCCCCACCGCTGTCACGGCTTTGTAATGCCTTTGGAGGTAGTAACACAGCTGTGATAAAGGTAGGATGGTGATTCTGGAATGCTGTGTAAAAAGGAACACCTCTCGTACCACAACCAAGGTGTGTTGTTTTGATGACGTATTGTGTGTGCAACCCCCACTCCTGGGGGTTTAATAATAAACGTGGGCTATGTGCAGTAAACAAACATATCAATGCGATCAGAAAGATGTCGATCTGGAGAGACGCTGAGATCTGCGAGCTGTTGTTTCTTTGGGTGGAGGACTCCATCCATGCTAACATTTGTGGAATGACTAAAGACTCTGGAGAGGTTAGCTACACTGCTATGCTCGAGGTATTTCCCATGCACAAGTTGTATATCAACACTATATGCTGCACTCCATCACTGCCCCTTTGATTCCAAAACGTAGGTCCACTGTGTAAAAGTCCAGCCTTGTCCCACCTCTGTTACTCCTTTGCCTTGGCTGTGGAAATCGGTCAGTGGTGGCAAAAAGGTGGAATCACATTCTCATCTTTTTTAGGGGATCTCTGTGTAAAAGTTGCTGTTGTTTTCCTGTAGAAGATGTAGATGCACTGGTGCAGGGTTGGATGTTCTTACAAGAAAATCTGATGTTGCATGCAACTACTAGATATAGGGGAATAGATTTTAGGTTAATATTATATTGTACACATTGAATTGACATTAATTTGGCGTAGGTGGTGCCTGTGGTGTGGGTGCTGTACCTGAGCCTTATAATGGTAGAGAAAACCCTGAATATGTAGAACTCACACTTTCTTACTTGTACATGGCAGTTGGCATTTTATTAAAACTCTGTTCCAATTTGGATCTGAGTCTCAGCTTCCAACTCATGGGTCCCAATCAACTCACCTTCCTCTCCAGCTCATGTCATAGATTTTCCTGAGGAAAAAAGTCAAGAAAAACTCCCATTAACTGCATGAAACTTACAAAAATCCTAAAGCCTTACACTCCACACTGTTTAGTTCTGAATTTTTGGAATTTGACCCTCAGACCTAAGTGCCATAAGAATTTGTATCTAAGGAGGAATGGGACCTGATAAGATTTTACTGATACCAGTGCCATTATTGAGTTTATGTAACAGTCCAGTTCCTTATTAATTTGTTTATTGATTCTTTTATGCAAAATGAAGTAAGCCCACAGGTTGTCAAGATCAATGCCATTTGATTACAGTTTTAATACTAATCTGTTGCAGATTAATTAGCGCTATATGCTGCAGTTGGCTGCAGTTATACAACAAATATACCCAAAAACCTATAGACTGTGGCTTTAGCTTTGTCTTATGAAATGTAGTTATCTATTGAAATTTGCAGTTTCTTACACTGTTGCCTGTTAGTGTATGACAATTGTAATAAATGACTATAAGCAGTTATAGTCACAGAATGCAGTCCTGGTTGTCCACATACAAACCCAGAGACAATGACTATCTTTTAACAAGACGAACAGAAAGAAACGCACCGAAGGCAAACTCATCGCCTGAACATTACTGTTATCTGCTGACATCAAACTCAGAGCACACAGCACACACTCACTTCTCTGGAATTCACTCTCAAAGTCTTTTTTTTCCCTTTTCCAGAAAGTTAGTTCCACTTTGCCTTCTCATCTGCTTTGACATGCAATGTGCACATATAGGGACATCCAGGAAAAAGGCATTGATTATAGCAATTGATAGGCTAAGCTTAGATGGGTACAACAAATCTATTTTGCAGCAATACATACATCAATTGCTGATTTTTTTTTTTTTTTGGTAACAATGTTGTTGAAGTGGCATTGAATAGGAATGCCCTTCTATAAAAACCTTCATGAAAATTGAAGTTTATATTGGCTTTTGGTTATGAACAGTGCTTTATTTGGGTAATAAATACCATAACTTCATGGTCCAGATGATCATTAAGTTTTCTTGGACCCTCAGTAGAAATTTCAAACTAATGTAGTGAAAAATTAACAATTGATGAGGCCTTGAGTACACACCCATACACATGATGAAATTCAGCTCCAAGGACCAAATCAAAAGAAAATCAAAGCTAAAAATGGATTTGATGTTGAGCAGTTAGGTTTTGCAAGGTCTCATACATTTATTAGTAGAAATGAAAACCCCTAAAATGTGTCTAACGGCCCTTATAATGAAGCTAAAGACTTTACAGGAAAGTTCAGGTCAGGCTGAACTTTCATCGTTGTAAAGAAATGGTTTCTCTCACTGGTTTAAAGTTGGCACAATCATTGTTTTCATCACAGCATATTGTTAATAGATTTCTTAACCGTTGTTCATTGTGTGCTTGCATTTCAGTTCCAGAGCCATTTGGTGGAGCTATAATCATAGGACAGGAATCCATAACCTACCACAACGGGGACAAGTACTTGGCCATCGCCCCACCGACCATTAAGGTAATGACGTCAAATAATGGGCATCACATTAGAGGTGAAAAGAAGATTCAACCGATGTGTAAAAGCTGCCAACAAGAATTAAAGACTTTGAGGTATTCCAAAGCGTTGCATAAATAAATAAATTAAGCTAATTGCTGTGGTAGAACTGTCCAGAGGATTTGTAATATGTAAAAATGTGTGCTCAGGTATAAACCTGCACATAAATGTTTAATGAATCATCAGATTGATGTTGACGTGCCACTTAAAGGCACGTTTGTAACATCCGTGACAACCCCTCCTCAGCTTCCTTGTAGAACTAACATTTACCAACACTCGGGCCCCAAGGAGCTTCTTAAGTGCATCCTGCTGCTATAATTAGAGAGTGTTCCCTATCTCACTGCTTTTCCAACACGGCCTCATACATTTTAGAAAAAAACGTTCCGTATTATTCAAATGTTGCAGCTTTTTCATTGTAATCAAACAGCTTGGTTTTGTCTTTGTGGATTTATCTGTGGATGAGTGGTTTGTGCTGTTTGAACGTCTGTCAAATGGGCTTTTTCCTCACTCACCAGGCAAACGTCAGAATGCCCCTTCTGTGCGTGTTGGACTTGTAGTATTTACAAAAGCTCCTTCTTGCTCAGAGCATCAGCACATCATATACTAAAGCAGTAAGCCTCAAGAGGCCATTTCTGACTTAAATGATTTCTCAGCCTTTAGGCAGCATCAGAGAGTTTTGTACAGCGCTCTGCTCACAGAGTCTGGAAACAGCAAACGGACCACGCGCTGACTTTTCCACTTCTCCAGGTTTTCTTTGATTCATTTCCGTTAATCTCCCTTCCTTTTTATATTCGTCCCCGGTGGTCCATCATCTTTGTGCCATGCATCTGCACAAAAATCCACAGTAAATCAGACATCTGAAACAGATTGGACTTGAAATATTGATGTAATGTGGTCACAACCTTGTGATCATAGTGGTCTATTATGGTTTTAATTCAGCTCGCCAATCCTAATTAAGAACCAGGACTATAGTTTGTAAAGGCTAATAAAGTCTATTCATCTGACTGATCAGCTGTTTGCTGCATCGTTTCAGATATCTTGATAAAGTGTAGACCATGTCTGATCCTATTTCATCAATTTAAAAAGACATCCTAGCCTTTAGGTCCATTCATGCTCGCTTTTTGTACGGAAATAGGTACGTCTGTTTCAAATGGTCTGAAGCCTTACTGCCTTTATACTTACATCTGTTCATTGCTTTAGAATGAGCGTTTGTCAGTCAATCCACCAGAGGGCGCCAGTCTTAGTTATCATACTAGCCAAATAACACAAAGAATAATAAAGTTTCTTAAGAAGAAGAACGACAATAATAACCAGCGACGACAGAGGAGGTATTACTAATGTAGATACTGAGAAGGGTAGTTGTCGTAAATATGTCGTTAATTTATCATTAACTCACAGTCGTTCTTTCAAAAGTTTCTGGCAATTACTCCCTTCAAATCTCAACACTGCCTCCACGGTTCCCGGTGGTACTGCTCTGTATTCACTTTTGGGGTTCTCATCTGCAAGCTTCCGCAGGACAAACAGAAATACAGACGTAATGAAAGCAAATGGCCGACAGAACGATCTATCTGTATGTGCATACGTCTTTAATGTAGAACATGAATGGGCCTTTAGAAACAATAACACAACGCTCTGCAGCCTCTACTCTCTTTGTCATGTTTAATGTAGCTTACAGTGCCACCTGCTGGCACACAATGCAGCCTAGATTACTCACTTCAAATCGCTATGGAAACGCACATAGTTTGTTTTTGTGACTTCACCCATTTTTCTCAAATTTGCTAAACATTTTATGGAAACACAGCCAATATTAATGATGAATTCACAATGTTAATATCCAATAGCACGGAGTATCACCTTCTTCCTGCCCTAGCATTATTACACCATCTTTTAAAAATCTACCATTGGTTGAACTCAAGTTTGGACTTTAGAACCTATCCCTGTCCTTTTTTTCATTAGCTTTCAAGAATAACCACTTCTCAAGGTACATATCTTAACATACATAGGTTGAATTGGATACATATGCTAAAGCCACAGTTGTACTTAAATAAAATAATGCTATTATACAAAAAACCTCAGCAATGGAAGTGAACATTTGGTCAGATGCAATTTTGCCATCTTTTTGTTGCAGTTTCTTTCAAGAACACAATTGTAGCTCCTCTTCAGACACTCCTAAACCGTCTGTCGTCTCCTCTCTGGATGCAGCTCATATCCGTGTCCTGCTGATCTGTTCTGTCTTTAAAAGCCACAAACAGCTTGTGCGTTTACCAGGCTCACCATTGTCTTGCAAGCTGTCGTGTCTCTGTTGCGTTACTGTAGCACAACATTATGACAGGAAATATAGCTTCGGTTGCTGCAAGTTTTTATTTTGGACCTCAGTATTCAGGAACCGTGCAATACTCTTTTGGCAGTTGATTAATAAACTATCACTCTTGTCCAGAAGAAGGAAAGATAAATGTGAAATGGCAAAAGTGTGCGAGTTTGATGTCCTCTTGGCATAAAATCCTCTAATATACCTTTGAAAAGTAGTCTATGTTGGTGGTTTTTTGCTTGTGGGATATAATAAGCTAATTACCATTCAGTTAACAGAGGAGCTACAGTTTTGTCATAAAAAATAAAAATGAATTGATGGTTTGACAAAAGATGTAAGCCATACCACCAGCATGAGGATTGTGAAAATGAGTTTTGTAAAGGTTCGATCAAGTGAGAAATTGGCTCAGCTTGTACAGTAACAATGACAACAACAATACCTTGTGATGAAGGAAAAAGCAGAGCAGGCTCAGTCACGCTACGTGATTTTAATGCCAATTCCAATCATGGCTACTATTCAGTTCAGCTCAACCTGTAGTTTTAAAGCAGATAGGAGACTTTAGCTCTTGTAGAAAGTCCAGCCCAAATTTGGTAAAGTCCTTTATCTTCAAAGTTTTGTCTTGTAGGCCTATTTTTGTTGCAGGAGAACTACGCCTCTCGCTAGACTGCTGTTACTTTTGCTATCATTTATACTGGAAGAATTTTTTGGATAGTCGTGATTCGGTGGCTTTGTTGTTTATATATGACTATTACTGTAATATTGGTGCGGTTTTAAAGGAAAAGGTACAGGTTTTTAGTTTTTTTCCAACTCAATGGATCTTGCAAACGTGAAGTAATTGGAAAAAACTGCCAGAATTTACAAAGACAAACCTTCTTTCTGCCGTTCTCTCCTCTCTGTCCAAATTAAAAGACTAAAAATAAATACAGATGAACCAACATCATTTTATACCTCAGTTCAGAAATCGTTGCCATTTTTATTTTCATTTTGCATTTTATACTCCATACATCTCTCTTTTCAGCGTCACTGAATTCAGTTGATCACCAGACAACAGAAATTGGGTTGAATTTTTCCTCATTTCTGCAGTTGGATCATCTTAAATCTTTAAAGTTACAGCGCTTTGTAGTTGGTTTTTTTTTAGTGCCATTGTGCAATTATTGCCTAATTCCCTTGTAGCATGTGTG
>JAPTYQ010000018.1:23825986-23837158 GCA_029814465.1 Ostorhinchus cyanosoma | reverse complement strand
ATAGATAGATAGATAGATAGATAGATAGATAGATAGATAGATAGATAGATAGATAGATAGATAGATAGATAGAATCTCAGCAAATAATCTTTATACCCCCTCAGCTGAGAAGTATTGTAATTGTTTTGTCGTCTCTGTCCATTCAATGACATAATCACATTATCTGAAGAAATACCTGAAATATCTGCACCGCATTTATACTGTTGCTATATCTTGGCATGGAGCGGAATGCTATTGAAAATAGGTGACCTTGACCCACTTTTTCAAGGTTAAATGGCCATATGCAGTTATAATATCTTAGTACTAATACTGAGTAAATATGTAAGTAATAAGCTAATCTAAATTATAGGGCAGTAATTTTTTCATCAGAATCTGTCACTATATTTGTTTGATGAGTATTAGAAGTTACGTTTCACTGTGCCCCTGTAACATCATATGGCTAAGTTCACTATATTTCACTTGTAACTGTCCTTGTTTTAACAGATGCATTTGCTTCATTGTTAATTGTTCTGATTCTTAATGTTTATTGTTCTACTGAAGGACTCTTTTTATTATTGTTTATCATCGCTTTATCTTGTGTCTTTGCTTGATTGTAGATGAGGACACTAACTCATACTTTGGGGAAAAAAAGTCTGAAAGTCTGATACTAAATAATCATTCCATTTCATAATATGAATGGAGGTCTCTTGTCTCCTCTGCTCTGATATTTGCATCATTAATTTGAACTTTTTGATGATATCTTTTGATTTTGTGTTACTGTACATGCAGAGAATAAGGGTTGACCTCATTACTTCTTGCAAAATAAGTAAAATAATTCTCAGAAACCGTGCTCAGTCCCACCATGCTCGCCCATCCCTTTGTTGTGATGTGTACTAAGTGCTCACTGTGTTTCTCGCAGCTCAATGTGGACAGTAACGACCAGGGCTCGTATGTGGCGGTGATGGAGACATTTACCAACCTGGGGCCCATTGTTGACATGTGTGTCGTGGACTTGGAGCGACAGGGCCAAGGCCAGGTAATAATAATAATAATAATACCCCAAAAATAGACAAGGTAACACATTTTCTATATTTCAGCTGCATATTGTATTCAAATCATTTAAAGGTAGCATCTGTAAGAATTCACAACTCAGTATTTTACTAGAAATTTGTGGCATTTATGTCAGATGGTTGAACCTGGTCAATTATTTTTAAAAAATCTTTAATAAAGTTTTACTTGATCTGAACGCTCGTGTCAAAACCAACTTCTGAACAAAACAGTAATTATCTGTGACATCTGAAGATTAGAATCTAACTGCAGAAATGGAATATGGAATCCCTAATTAATTTAACTGAATGTATAAGAACCTATAAGAATAAGAATTGCTGTGTTTTCTGTCACCTAAGAATGTTGTGTCTACTTCATGGAATCATAGCTGACTTTTTCTATTTTTGTTTTATACTGGGTTTTTATCACTTAGCCTGTTTACTTGACCATAAAAATCCACTAACTGACAGTAATCAGATAATTGGAATAATTAGATCTGACACGTTTACATGTGCTTGAGAAATGCAATAATCAAAAACACTGGTTTAATTCTTTCAGAGTTCCTACCTACGTAATGAAGATTGACTCAAACTGTTGTCTGCTCAAACTGTTGACTGCGTAACTTCCATTTTCTACAATTTTAATTGTGTTTACACATGTGCAGACATAAAAGAACGATTAGGCTGTATACATGCAGGAAGACATCAGCATATTGGGGAGAAATCCAGGTGTTTTAAACTGATTTCTCATAATCAGATTGCTGCTGTTATCTGATAAAGCATATCAGATCATCCTCTTTACATGATCACTTGAGTAGTCTGATAACTCCAGAAATGGGATAATGATCAGAGCATTGTTTTGCATATAAACAGCCTCACTGTCATCCTCCCCATGTGACTTTGTACCAGGCTTTACTATCCTGATGTTTGTCCGTGTTTTTTTGTGGCTTTTTTTTTGGAGACAGTAAGCCAAGGGTTATTCAGGTGGTTGTCCTCACCATAACCTGTTGATGCATAAACGGTTAGTTTTGATATAAACTAGTTAATTATCTAAAGAAGGTCTAAGCCAGCTAGTTCTGTTTTACATCTGGTTTTGCTACTATTTTTGTTGAGAGTCTGGTTGCTTTGATTGATTGAATGATATATCTATTGCAGTTGCATTCTAACAATATATCAACAACTTTTAGAGTGTCATAGGAGCTGTATTGCAACCGGAAGAAAGTAAATGCACCTTCATCAACATCAACAGTGTTTTAAAGTGAGATGATAATCATGGTTGGATTATTTACACATATGTTAATGCGGGTGGAGCTAATGAGCCAATCAGAGCCACACAGGGAAACCGTCAATCACAGCAGAGCAAAGCGTTTCTACTGTCAATCTAATCTTAGTACCAACCAGGGATATGGTACTATTTTTCTTATTACATCCATCCCAACTGCAACACTACTTCTGAACACAACAGTAACTCACTAATCACTAGGTTCTACTTCCACTTAGTGCTATTTATATCTCTGAATAGGGTTAGACATCAAAACTGAAATCTTGAATTCTGTTAACTTCCTATTACATTGAGTGTAGTAGGAATTCCTTTAAGTTTCATCTCAGTTACAATTCACCTTTGCTTTGATATGAAAGAGATTCTTGAATTAAGAACAGTGTAATTTGTACAAAGAACCTCTACCTTGCTACAGTGTTAACAATATTAATACTCACTTTTAGAATTGACCCAGAGGCAGTTGCTCTAAGATTAGTTTTACTGATCAACAAATACTCGGTGCTTCCTTTTAGTGCAGAATAAAATTCTTTTATAGAGAATAGAAAGACTAATTAGAGTCAGAAAATTTCTCTTGAATACTCTGATATCTTTGGGTTAATGTCAAAATATTCACACTTAATTTTAGCTCACAGGGCTTAAAAATTTCCAGCACCATGTCAGATGTCCAGCATGCACCGCTTGACTCTGGGGAAAAAAAAAAAAGATAGGAATACATTGCCATGTGAATTTGCCTACTAATGGAGTGAGGAGAACGTTTATTTTTCTCAACCAACCTAATATCTGACGCCAGTCAGAAATAGAGTAGGGATGGGTCATAGAAAGACATTGAGTCCATGTCAGTAAGCTTTATTTGCTGTAGATCAGGAGTAGACTGTAATTGGGAGCATGGAGAAAATGCTTATGGAACCTGGTGAAGATGTCCTTGTTCACACAGGACTTAAAAATTAATGGCGCTAGGCATCGGTGGAAGAGACGGGCAGAGACTGTGTCACGTACGAGCTGGTGTAAGAAAAGAATGGAACCAGATGCTTGTTTCTGCACCGTGTGCTTGCGAAAATTAATGTACGCCACAAACGGAAAAAAGTGCTGTCTCATCACGAGTCTGATCCCGGTCATAGAGCTGCTGTCTGCAATCTGAAACATGCAAGTCGTTTTCTGTGAGCAACAGCCACAGCTTAGATACTGGCATCAATGGCTGACCGGGTTTGTCATCTAAAAATACACGTGTGCACCTTTATTCACCATATCGCAGCCACTTGTAAATCTATACAAAAAAATGGACGAAAGATAAAAATACTTAATCAAAACTGTTCGTGTCAAATCAGCATGCTGGATATAGAAATACATATGGCATGTCACCAGCATTTATGTAAGAAAAGTCTTTCAGAAAAGCTAAAAAAAAATGTATGTTGTCGTTGAATGTTGACGAAGCCACAAACCAGAGCATGAACAAAATTCAAATGCGCTGGTATGTTTTTTTTTTTTTTTTTATGATGCTGCTGCTAGAGTGATTACTCAACATCTGGCAAGCAGGACAGCAAGCATTGCCAATGCCACAATACAATGGAAGAAATAAAAGATGTCTTGCTGTCCTGTGGGCTTTAGTGGAATCAGCATTTTAATGGACAATTGTGCTGTAATGAGGGGGAAGAAGACAGGTGTTGAGGCACCAGCAAGAAAAAAGAACCCTTACCTCCTGGACATGTCAGGAGACACTGTCCATATCGTGTAGTACTTAGCTTAGTTTCCCCCTCACCCCCCCATCCCCCACTCCCTACCCTCGCCCCAGAAGTAAAAAAAAGTTCAGGCTCAGGATTATTTTTCACTTTAAGCCCTGAGTTCATTTCTGAGTGTTTTTATAATATAAATATTCCAACCTCCTTTACACTGAATTAAAGGATTCCTCGAGCCTCCACCACAGATGTAAACATGACATGGTTTCACTCTTAATGTTGCTGGATTCACTTCGTCGCTTCTGGCTGGTCTCTTGTCTGTGTTTTCCTTTTTATCATCCTCTTTGTCACAGCCTTCAGGGAGTCGGGGATAATACCACGAGTGCAGCCGGCTTTCTTGACTCGTGTTTACACTATTTTTGTCAGCAGAATTAAGCGTGTAGCATCCTGCATTATAAACCTGCCACTGGCCAGAATAGCCTTGTTCAATGTATTCAGGAGATTCTTGCTGACAACAAACGCTTGGCCTCCGGTGCCTATTTATAGTCCGTCTGGGTGTTCTTCTTTGGTCTGGTCTATTTTTTGTGGTGGGGGCCTATGCACACCTGGAATTAACATGCAGCTCCCATCCCAGTTCCGTCTACATATGATTTAGCTGGACCACGGTAACGCTTATTGTTTTACATTCACCTCCAGTGCACAAATTTAAATTGCTTTTCTTGTTTGTTGGAAAAACCCAGAGTGCAGTGCATGTCATGTCTCTAACAATATTTACACCTTTCATATTGAACGCTCTCTGTCAATCCATCATTTGTAGCGTCTTGCGCGCTGAAGTTTGTTTAGCTTCAACAATTATCAGGCAGTTTGTATTCTGCATGTAGTTTGTTTGGCTGTAATGCATGCTAATGTTATATTTAGAAGATGAGTGGAGGGTAATGTGATTTGTTCCTGAAATCTGCGTCCAAGAAAGTGTGTTAATATCGAAAGAAAATAAGTCTAAGTGCCAAGGCTTTAGCTTCTTGGTTGATATCTCCACATTCTTCTCTATTTTTATGAAGTGCACCTGCCCCCCCCCCCTGCAAAACAACCCCACAATACTGACATTTTTACAAAATATTGGTCAGTCATTTGTGCAGGCACCCCATATTTTTTATGTATTTTTGAATGTTCTAGAATTTACAGAGTGTTTTTGCCTCACAATATTCCCTGCAGTGCTGTGATCATGACCGCACGGTAACACCACAGCAGAGGCAGACTGAAGGAAAAGAGGAGCAGGTACACTTGATTCTGCCAACTCGAGTTAAAAAATAAAAACCTTTTTCCTATAAGGACCCCATGGACTCTTTTATGACACAAAGCTGCACCATAACGAAAACTTGAAAGTGAAACAACAGGCTTTGAATGTCTGACCCAGCTTCTGTGCCTCAGTTTTACTCTCTGTTTTTTTGTTTTGTATGTTTTTGCAGCGGCCACTGCTGAACATATATAGAGGAAACCCTGCACATGGGTTCTGTTTGCAGCCATCCTGTTTCCTGAATGTTTGCGTTCTTCACATAGGCTACATGTACATGCATCTCCGCATTGTATCGAAGGCCCCAAACTTAAACGGTTCAGTAAAGATGAGTGCACCATTACACGTCTAATTTCTTATAATATCATCCTCTACGTTTTGCATTTTGTCATGAATATCAGATATTTTCCTATATTTCATTTACTGACCATGTAGATGTTCATAAAAGGTCAGAGTAAATTCAAAGGTAATTAGGCCAAATCAGACAAAAAATTAAGAAAAGTGACTTTTTCAACAAAATAGGTCATTAATTGAGCATAAACCAAGTGTGTCCATCCACTGTCATTTACGTAACTCCATGGGTTTTACTAGTGAATCAATGTTGTAGAAGATGATGGTGTTTCCATGTTCACTACGAAGCCTCTGAACGTCATAATGCATCATATCTGATGACAATGAAAAGTTGACAAACTACATTTTACACCAATTACTTACATGTATTGATAGGGTTAGGATTAGTGGATCAACAGGTATTAAACCTTTTAGATCAGTAGATGATTTTGGTCAAGGGTGGATTGTTTAGGTCTTTATGGGTTAAAGTTTTCTAGCTAATGTAGCTTAAATTAAATGCTCAGAACAGTGAAGAAGTGGGCTTTATACAAACAACTTCTACTTTATAAAAACATAGACATCAGTGTGTATAAATGTAGAGAAGTAGTTTGACCAAAACGCTGTGATTAGAGCATTTGTCCTCCATTGCGTTGGTGTCGGAGAGACAGAGGGAGATGAAGCAGCGAAGAGCCAGAGATACAGTACAGAAGGTTTGTGTTGGCAGGGTTTGACACCAGACCGCGGGGTATTTGATGCAGATCCAAAGGCACTGGTCCACTAGAGCACTGCGCCATGATCTGGGTTCAGACCAACATGCAGTCAGCCACAGTGGGTACGCATCCTCATACTCATTCAAATCTGCTGAAGGTCCAGAACTAAATCCAATCACAATTGTTTTAATTTCCTGTTTGCTGTAAATCCATGGGGCATTTGACCTGGTTAATTGGTCTAGACACACTCCAAGATAGTCGGGACAGAAGGGAATTGATGCACAAGCCGCAGGCCGGAATATAATGGCGCGTCAGTCATATTCACTGAGCACAAAACATGACAAAACCTGCATAAATGGCACATGTGTGGAAACCTTCCATCATGGCCGCCGTGAGATCACACTTTCTATTTTGTTCAAATTAGCAGGATTCAGTCGGTCCCTGGAGTGTGTGACTGAGTGTGTGAGGGCAAACGAGAACATGCTCGAGGGAGATGTGTGCGCTGCCAGGTCCACACTGGAAATTTGGATATTTCCATTAGACTGAAGCTATTGGGTGGCAGGTGGTTCAGATTGTGTGGGCTCTGGTATTTATCCTGTTAGTGTACCGTGACTGGATGGATAAATAACATTCTGGTGCTCTCCAGTCAGACTGTGCACACACCGGAAGGATTTACCTTCAGGGTGTTGGACCTCGGCACTGTTGTCATGTTTGTACTGGCATTGTCACAGAAGCTTTACTAATAATTGATACTGATTCATAAATCTCACAGCAGTCAGTGTCACTGCAGCCTCACACTGTGTATGTCTGAATTAAATCAACCACATGTTCAACCAGTGACTACTAATAACTAACTACTAATACGAGTCATTTTGATAATTCTGATCTAAAGAAACTGTAAGAATAGATAAGTCATTAACCCTATCATCTTTATACCTTTTTCTTAGATATGTACACTAGAGTACCAGGCATGTTGTTGCCAAGCCTCTTCTCTTTAATTCCTTTAACATCTCAATAGATGTTACACAGACCTAAAATAATCCTAGTACTGAACTGTGAATCATTACTGTTTACAGCTTTTCAGGTAGCATATTTACCTTTGTCTTTTCATACCCTCATATCTACTTCACCTCCATCAAAACCTTTAACTTTATATTGTGAATGAGTTGCAGAACTCATATTAGTGCTGGAAGAAAGTTACATTAATTGAATAAAGAAACTTTAGTTTTCACATTAATAGTTTTGACTTTCTTGCAAACATCTTTTCTACCAAGTTATGATATCCTCCTGAGACCCAGAAAAGTACATGTTTTGTTTTTTGTTTTTTTTTTTACATTAAATAATTGCCTTATTGGAAACAGCATGGCGCAACAGTTTTTTCAGATGCATTTTCAAATTTTTTTATGGAATGTCCTTTGCAATGTCTTTTGCTGCTGCTTCTTCTTCTTCTTTTTTTTTTTTCTCAATAAAGCTGTGAAACTTGTGTCCCCTACAGAGGACAAAAATGCATTGCTGGGTCTCAGGAGGATATCTATATCATATGTAGAAATAAATCGCATAGTTACCTCTCACAGATTTAGGTAAAAATGTAGCTTCAAAGCTGAAAAAAACAAACAACTTTCACTGTATGTTTTCTGAGGTATGATTATTTGCATTCTCTGAAATATTTATGGGAAAGTGTTGATGTAAAGTGTAGAAATATACAAATTTGAAGGATTAAAAGTTATGTTACTCCATCATTTTAATAATTTTTGGAAAAATATCTACAAAGTCAAAGAAGTGAAATATTATCTATAAACGATGCAAAGTTTATTGAAGCAAAGTCTGTGTTAAAACATATATTGCCGAGTGATTTCAAGTTATATTGTTACTTGCTGTAGTCATAGTAGTCAATTAGTTGATGCCAGTATTGGGAGCAGCTATTGGTTCAATACTGATCCAAACAGATTCATCAGATATCAGTGAGAGTAGTCCTGATGTGCAGATGGTTTAGTTCAGTTCCATGTCATTATGCTGCATTTCCACAATATTGTAACCTTGACACTAATTACAAAACAGCGTTCACTCAGAAAACAATAATGTATTATAATGATAGACAGATTATTGATCCCACCATGGGGACATTTCTCAGTTGACAGCAACAAATGCAAAAATGAAGTGCAGGAAAGACAGAAAACAGAAAAAATGTACACTCATGAAACATAAAATACAAAGAGAAAAAAGTATTCATATGCATTTCAATTTAAATGTTAATATTATATACATATTTCATGTACATATTTGCAAATGCCCACAATGTGATATGAGGGGTGGTTGCTGTGAACTCGTATATGAAATTATAAAGTTTTTACCAAATTGATCGGGAGTGATTTATTATTTTGAAATTACTACAGAAAATGTATGCACTTATTTATTACATTTTTTTCAAAGGTGTGCAGTCAAGCCTGGTGTTGATCTTCACATTTCAGAATTGTTCCCGGTCCCTTCCAGCCATGTTTATTAATTAACCAGTGTTATTGCATTAGTTCTCTGTATCAAAGCCAAAAAGGTCAGATTATTGCATCATTAAAACTCAGTCACACATCAAATTCATGTTTTGGTCCCTTTTTTTTCATTCATGGACTTTGTCTTTAAATTTGGGATCAGTGATGCATACGTAGAGCTCTCCTACTTCTACTAAATGATAACAGGAATACTTAAGAAATGTGTGAAATTGTCAAGTAATGTGTTTTCAAAACTCAGATGAACATTTTAGTCTCGGCACAAACTGAGACAGCTTCAGTAAACCTGCCTTTATGAGCTGTAACCCGCAAATTTCCTGAACCTGACGAAAAGCACAGAGATGGAAAACCTTGAAGTCGATAACAAACACCTCTGAGTTTCTGTGGAAAAATGGGAAAAAGGAGCTATTATTAAAAAAAAGACATGATGGAAGTGCAACAATATTACAAAGAATGAGAAAAAGTCAAAACTAATGGAGATTTTAATGCATGAGAATTCTTTGTGTGGGTAACAAGTAATATGTCTTTGACCTGGATTTCAGAAACTGCTATTTAGAAGTTGTTCAATACAAATCTTTACCCAATTCAGTGAAAAATAAGCAGCTAGGAAGGCTTAGAAAGCACATAATAATGATGAAATGTAACTACTTTAGAGAGGCAAATTAAAAAATACATTCCTTCAAGTATTTGGAGTAGAGCTTTAGACTTTTGAAGGCCACATAACTTAATTAGTTTTCACGGATGAACTGGCAGGGCTAGATGAGTTTATGTGATGCTTATTTTAATAGCATTTATAAAAAAGAAAATACGTGAGTGAATGGTTAATATAGGACCTGAATAATAGGCTGACTGCTCATGTTCCTCTGTCTTTTGAATAGCATCATCTTGTCTAGTTTTCCCAAGTTTTAGTAATTAGTCCACACTTATTAGATTTTTTTTAATGTAAACAACTGCAAAAACACTGTTGTCTTTCTTACAAGAGTTGGGGAGAAGTGGATCTACTGTTGCAAGACAGAGAACAGACAGGATGACATTGATGCCTCATAAAAAAGGAAAACAAATCATATCCCTTGTGTCAGAGTCCATGTTTCTTTGTGTTAATGCCTCTTTTCTGTTTCCTTCACTGTTTGCAGCTGGTGACATGCTCAGGCGCATTCAAAGAGGGTTCCCTCCGGATCATCCGCAACGGCATTGGGATTCATGAGCATGCCAGCATTGACCTGCCAGGAATCAAAGGTTTGTGTGTCCTCCTTCACACACCTCCATTTCGAGTTGTCGGCTTCATCTGTCCCTTAATCCCCCACTGCCTTGACAGCGGAGCCACTTCAGCCCAAACATCTGTCTGCCTCTTCACGGCCAAGACACCAGCTGTTGCACGTCCCAACCCAGTGTGTGAGCACGGCAGATGGCTCAGATGTCATCGGGCTCAGCTTTGTTTTCTAAAAGAATGGGGTATTTGCCAAGGCTATGTTGGAAACCATTTGTTTTCATTTAGTGGACCGATGCACCCTGTGGGTCACGCTATAGTAAAGCGTCAACTTGAAGGATTCCATCAGGTGATAGCCATGGCAGACACCTCTTAATCGCTGAAAATTAGCCTCTTCTCCAAAGACTGTTCTCTAATGCTTAAATGAGACACACAGGCCAGTTAAGGTCTGCCGGCACTTGTTAGGCTTCAGCTGTTTATTGACCATTTCTGACCTGAGAGTCTGAGCTGCTGCCTCTTGCCCCTGGCCTTTTGATGAGAGGCAATTATTCACTTAGCTAATCAATGACTCCCCGAGAGGGATGAACGTCTTACAATGTGTTAACATCTGACAGATGAAACACTCAAAGATCTGGGGTACATTTCACTGCCAAATGGTGCGGAAAGTAAGTTTTCTTTTCTCCCATTTATTTCCTTTAAGGTTTGTGGCCACTGCGCTCCGAGGCAGGTAGAGAGACGGATGACATGCTGGTGCTGTCTTTCGTAGGTCAAACACGGTGAGTGTTTGCTGTGCACTCTGCCAAAGAAGAGTAGAGCCAATTCACAATGCTTTATCTTATCTTTGAGTGTGTTTTTCCCCCAGCGTGTTGATGCTGAGTGGTGAGGAAGTCGAAGAAACTGAACTTCCAGGGTTTGTGGACAACCAGCAGACATTTTACTGCGGCAATGTGGCACATCAGCAGCTCATTCAAGTTAGTATGCACACACCTCCATACATACATGCATACATACATACATACATAAATGCACACAGACATGCACACAGACATGCACACAGACATGCACATGAACACACCTGCATGCCTACACACACACACACACACACACACACACACACACACACACACACACACACACACACACACACACACACACA
>JAPTYQ010000018.1:23803643-23819678 GCA_029814465.1 Ostorhinchus cyanosoma | reverse complement strand
TCTCTCTCTCTCTCTCTCTCTCTCTCTCTCTCTCTCTCTCTCTCTCTCTCTCCCCCCACATCCGCTCGTACCCGCGTACAGTAGATCCATAACCGGACCCGACCCACAGTTAAACACATCGTCTCACTTTTAAATTTGCGACTGGATACAGGACTCCGACACACATACAATAAGATGACACACTATTGCGAGGAAATGCGTCAAGAAGATAACTGACATTTCTTTCCTGCCATTTCCTTTTACATCCTTAAGCAGAACAGGTATTACTTGATTTTAAAAAGCCCCCTTTGGTCCTTACGTCTGCACGTGGCACAAGAACCGAGGTACAGACTGAACCATGGGATGCACCCCTACACTGTAAAAAGAAAATGATGAGATTATTTAAAATTTTAAAGCAACCTTCTGCAGTAAAGACTTTAAGTTTTCTCATTGAGGTTGCAGTTCATGGTACCAAGTTAAATTATTCTGTTGTCCCAACGATACATAGTATGTTCTGGTAAAACTTCAACTAGGACAGAGCTGGATTTGAACCACCAACCTTTTGGTTATGGGACAACCTGCTCCACCTCCGGAACCACAGCCATGTCTAAGAAAATGTCAGGAGATCTCCTTGGCTCTAGTGCACATGTGCGGTGACCATTCGCAAATTCAGTCTATTAATGAATCTATGTTGTGGCATCAAATCAAACATTATGTTTTGTCTGATGTAAAAAGAAATATTTTTCATGTTGGGAATGTTTTTTTCTGTTAGAACTATGAAGATGTCTCTCAACTGAACAAGTACCATTACAACCAGCCCCAACTTCATCACCACTACCACCAGTGTACTAACGGCAATTACAACAACAACCATGACTAAACAATGGCAGTGAGAGTAGACCCAGCACACTTATCATTTAGAAAAGCCAACATGAATACTAATATTATAAGGATGAAAATAATACTAATTGTAACCTATGAATCATTCTACTGATGAAATACCCAACAGAACCACTCACGTTTGATTAATTGAACTTTAATTGATTATATTCCCATTGGTACTGTAAATAGCTTTAACTCGCTGTGTTTTACTTAAGCTGACCTTTTATTTTATAGGTTGTTCATTATCTAAGTATAAATGTGACATTCTGGTAAGGGTATTTTCATTTTTCCATTTTATGCTGCTTCACTCTTCTACCCCGCTGCATTTCTGAGGCAAATATATTGCACTTTTATGTACATTTTTACCTTGACACATTTGCGATCTTTAGTAATTTCCCCCTTCTCGTCCAGTGTCCAGTGAAACCCACATTTTGACTTGACTCTTGTGATAACTGTGATAAATTTTTCCTTAATGAGTTGACAGAATGTTCCTTCTTAAGCCAAGTAAAGCGTCTAAACACCCACTTGGATTTAATGGAAAATGTGCTGTTACAAAGCTGAAAACAGGCCTGGTTCTCACAGGATGACACCACTACAAACATATGATGGTTTTATAGAATATGATGCATTACTGTGAGTGAAAGTACCAACGGAAGTGTTTCATTTAGGATTTGTTTCAGCAGCCAGGGACGGGGGCTACCTCCTACCTACATGCAGAATTCATACAGTATGAATGTATTTTTACAACCAAACTGCAACCACCACAGTTCACTTTTGTGTTTACTGAAGTGATAGCGGAATTGAGTTTAGGTGGAACTTAAGAAGTGACTGTGATTAGAAAAGAAGTGTGCAAAATACAAAGCAATTAGAAATAATGAGCATATTTAATGTTTTTACAGTATAGCCACTAGCTTTTTGAGATTGTACTCCTTTGGGAGGACAGACATTCTCTACAGGACAGATGGACAGCATTGATGTCCTCCTGAAACTCAGTAATGCGTTTTGTCCTCTGTAGGGGTCAAGAGTTTCACAGCTGTATTAAAAAAAAAAAAGATGGGAAACTGTCCACTACATTCCATAAAACATTTTGAATTATGTAACTGAAAAAAAAACAAAAAACTCTTGCATGATGCTGTTTCCAATCAAGGCAATTATTATATGTAAAAAAACAAACACAAAAAAGTCAAAATGTTTACTTTTCTGGGTCCTTCTCAGAAGGATATCGACTTGGTCAATTCAGAAACAAGACCCAGAACACATGATCATATTGCAGAGAAAAGTTTAAAAGAAGTTAAAAATCCTGCACATTTTACAGTAAAAATGAGGGTGAAGAGGCCAAAGGTAATGTACGACTGAATCATCAGAAATAGTGTTTGCTGACCCAGTGAACAGAATCAATAACCACACAACACTGTTCTCACCCAGATGTTAACCTACTGTGTGTCTCCACTCCTTGTATCTGATAGCATTTCAAAATAAAAGCCCCTGCAGAATGGTAGCTACTTCATAATACAGTATTTAATCAAGTTGTTAAGCAGCAGCTGCAATAGTGTTGCATCAGTGGATAAAGTGGTTCCAATCAACATGTTCACCATTTCCCTTTGAGGAGAATCTGCAATGTGGGATATTGGAGCATGTGAGTAAAATAGAATTGAACAGGGCTTAGGTGAGGTTTTAGGGATGTCGAACTACTTTTACTGGAATGTTTTCACGTTTTGCTTTGAGTACATTTATGAAGTAAAGGATCTAAAGACCTTCCACTACAGTTTGCATCACATTTCTTGTGCTGGAGCTGCTGTGGAGTCTGTTTCCTCATTTCTCTCGTCCTGCTGCTATGGTTTTACCCTTGTGGCGATCCTTGTGTTGCTATTGCAGTATAACTGCCTTGAAACACTTTTTTTCTGAAGAGTACTTTAAAACTTGGAGGGCGCACAAACATGTTTTCCAGACAAAGATACGCAGCCTGTGGAGTGGCCACCAGGGCTGGTTGAAGATCAGTGTTTGCACACTTGAGCACTGATACATGATGAAACGCTAAAAGAGCCGATGTCGTCAGACCTGAAATTAGGCTGAGGTTACGTCAGTAAACTGATGCTTAGCTGTTAATGCCTCAAACCATGATATGTTCTCACACAGTAGTTTGGTTAAGACAATATACATTGCTAAATTGTTCCCCTACAGTGCAGTTAAAATGTAAATACTCAGCACAGTGCACAGTTAGCAGTATCTGACTTAGGGAAGGTCTTTTTGTTGCTCTTCGCAGTTTTACAGTGAATGTATCCTCGTCTGGCAGCTTTAGAAACTCGCATCTCGGTCAACAGATGACACATTTAATTCGGAAATGGGGGGGAAAATGGAGCATATGGTCTGTGCCACTTATGCTTATTTGCCATTATTCGCTTAGTTCAGGGTTGCCACAGGTTCTTAAAAAGTCCTAAAAGTCTTGAATGTACAAATGTGCATTTAATACCTTAAAAAGTCTTTAAAAGGTATTAAATTTCATATGGTAGGTCTTAAATTATTTACCCATAAATATGTTTGCTGTATTGCGTTTAAATGTGTCTGGGAAATGTTCAAACTACAAAGAAATTCAATTTATTCTCCTCAGTTCCACCCATTCCAACCCAATAATTTACAGTGAAAATAGGAGCCAACTTTGCAGCCCGCGTTGATGAATGATCACAAAGCATTCAGTTCTGTGTACATTATGTATGTAATATTCAATCTTTGCTGATGTAAGTAAATATGTTTTCCTAAGTTTTAGGAGTCATGAATTTTTTCCATTATGGCTGTGTGTGGGCATTAAATTATTTTGTAAGGAGTATTTAAAAAGTCTTAAAAACTATTAAATTTAACTTGTAGAAACCTGTCAGAACCGTGTTTGTTCTTTTGTGTATTTTGTTTGCATCTTTGGATTTTCATGTGCGCACTTGTATCTGGGGGGTGCATTCATGAAGTACACAATTATAATTAAATAGTGAAAACACTTTTTCTTTAGCAAAAGAAAGAATTACTTTTTTATAATTGCACTATACTATACATGACACTTCTCATTATAACTATACAATACACTATACAGTCGATGACCTTTTCTAAAATTCCCATGCCATAATTTTACAGAATGTATCAAACAGAAACAGAGCACACAGTCCTCCTTCACATAATAAACATTGGCAGCTTGTTTCAGTCTTTCACACATGGTCTGTACCTTCCTTAGCACCACTGAGATGGAGCATGAGGTGGCCTGTCTGGACATCACGCCCCTGGGCGAGGCGGGCGGAGAGTCGCCGCTCTGTGCCGTTGGACTCTGGACAGACATCTCAGCCCGCGTCCTCAAACTGCCCTGTTTCACAGCCCTGCACAAAGAGATGCTGGGCGGAGGTGAGAGAGAACACACTCCAACAAAGAGGGAACAGTTAAACAAAGCAAGTACCCCGTAATGTCAGAACACCCTGAAAAAGTCATAAACTTTGGACTTAACCTTATCAAAAGTACAATAAAACCTTATAATGTAATACATTGACCAGTAATAAAATAAAACATCCTGTCTGGTTTTGATGTTTTACTGATAATGGAATAGTTTTTAAGGTGGGTCATTACAGAGCTTATACTGTAATAATTTTTGACTAGCACCCGAAGTTTTTCTTTGATGCATATAGAAATATTGGGGAAAAAGGAGATGACTCTATTGGCTCTATTTGGAAAAGAATTAGGCCTATTCATTATTGTCGTTATTTGACTATTCTATATTAATTATGAAAGTGAATCAGCTTTTCTTGAGCTATGCATTTAGTTTTATCACACTACACACTGACAGGTGAGCACTGGGACCAGTTTTTGGTCAACATCATCCTCTCTGTAGCCGAAAGTTGAAGTTGTATGTCTCATGATGTGTCTATTACACATGTGCAGACTGCAGAGGTGATGCCAAAATGATTTATTATGCATTCCTACATAAAATGGATGGGGTAGAAAAGTGTGTATTTCATGTAGAAATGAAAAGCATATGAATTGTGTAGTTCTGTTAGTGTAATGCTAGAATGCCCAGTATTCAACACTGATGTGCAAACTTTGAGCTTCATGTAGAATAAGGCATTTACACCAGTGACAAGTGGAACGCTGTCATTAGGCCAAGATACATTAAACTTATTAACCAGTCAAAAGAAATGAAGCCACGCCCACAGCCGCACTGATTGGTCATCGTTTTATATGGCGTCCTTCAGACCACTGGTAGATATAAAACGGTGTCAGGAGGTGAGCATGTACCTGCACAAGTAAGCCATGAGTGAAAAACAGTTAATTTAATCAAGTGGAAATGTTCTGTTTTTGATTGAATAAATGTCATGACATGAAGGAAACATTTAGTCAATTAAAAAGTTTGAAGTCAAATTACAATTAAAGGAGAAAGATCTTAATACATTTAGAAATTTTATGTTTACTCTATTCCATCCCCATATATTATAATGGGAAGTTTCAATCTGACCAAAAATGTTTGAGAATTAATGGTTTCTGGTTTCTTTTTACACATTACTGATGATTTTGCTAAAAAAAAAAAAAAGTCAAAATGTTCAGTAAATCAGTGATATTGGAATCAGGTTTTTCCCTGGGTTTTCTGGCTTAGGTACCACCTGGAATAAAGCGTTTGCCCAAAGTTCATGAAAGAGTTGAAGAGGTTGGGCTTTTTTTTTCTCCTCTCAATAAAATGAATATAATTTTGGATCATTATTATTACCACACCGGAGTAGAAATGCTTGGAGAAGCTAAAACTGCCAATATACAACTTCCTAAAAGCTTAAAAGAAAACAGGCTAATGAAGTCCACAGGGAACAACCATTAGATGTGGAAAAAGTCTTTTAGTTTTGATGTTCCCCACATGGATTTTACATTTATTTGGCTGATGGTGCCCAAAATAGCTGAGGGAAAACCCTGACAGTATCAGTCAGCTCATTCTGTTCATGTTAATTAATGGTCAAGCTGTTGCCACGTTAGGTTTTGTAATACTTCTGGATTAAGTTAAGTGCAGATTTTATCAAATTTTCAGGCTTTTTCTTACATTTCTAGGAAATTGTTGTATTATTGGGTGCTGCAGAGGAGGAACATTTGTTGCTTTCGTCAAATCAGTTATTATATCCCCGAACGGCGTTTTGGGGGTATTGTTTTTGGTCCGACCGCCGCCGGCAGATATCCTTCGTGTGAATGTGATAACTTGAAAAAATATTGGGTTTAGAAATTCCATATTTTCCATATCAATGAATATCATGGAGAGGAAGATCTGATGCGATTTTGGACGAGTTACCATTTCTAGATTGTCCACAAGGGGCTGCTCAAAAGTTTAAAATCACTAAACACTCTTTTGCTCATGTCTCTGGAACTATTTGTCTGATTAACTTCAAATCAAATGCATATGAAAGCTCATGACCTGGGTATGCCTCACCTCATGACATCATTAAGGATTGGGGGCAATAAAATGTGAAGTTGATGTGCTAGTAAAGCTTGACTGCACTAAGATGGTTCAGGATACACATGTAGTTAGAACTGATGATTGTGAGAAAGAATAATTTTAGCTAAAACTAAATGATGGAACATCAATCCAGTAATATGACTGGAGCAGAACTAATATAGTGACGTTAGCACAAAGATGTCAAAGGATGTCCTTAATAATGGTGTAATAGCTTAATTCAGTCTTATTAATAAATGTAAATGGGTTTTTCACTTTAAAATCCATATCCTTGATGAGTAATTGAGCACAAATTGCAGTGCCATCCCAAAAGCATCAAATGTGTAATTTAGGTGTGTGAAAAGAATATCAATTCTTAAGTATGCAAGGGAGAATGGCTACTTTTTTGGTTAAACTTATGAAAAAAAAAAAAAGTTGACAGTGGAGACAAAGTTTTAGAACATCTTGAACGGGCAGTGGAAGGACTCTTACTTCCCAATTAGATCTCTTCATCCATGAAGAATATGTCCACACTCTTTCCTAAAGTGTCACACATTATTTTCCAAGTGTGTTTGATTGACAGCTGCTGGGTTTTCACACTTTGCAAACTGTGCTCTCTTGCACAGAAGTCTGACTGTCCTCGTTAACAGAATGTGCTAACAAGTCAACTCTGCAAGCCACTATTTATACACGCTATAAACAGGAAACTTTTGCATTGAAAGCTATCAGTCTGTTGTAATTGCTATTATTTTTAATTCCATCCTCGGCAGCAGAAGATTTTAACACTTCCGACTTTCAGCAACTTCACATTTGAGCAGCATTAATTCTGGTCACAGGTAAAAAAAACCAACAGATTCACTCTTTGTATGTATTTTTAATACAAAGCTTTTTATTTCAAATATTTTGCAGATGTTTCATGCAGATTCAGCTAACGAGCACTTGATCACAGTCACTTTTCATGTAATTGGCCTTCTATCAAAGAGTCTGATGTCTGGGAGTCACTAAAGACAGAAGGCTTTATTCTTCCTGCAGCATATACTTTTCTAAAAAGTGTTTTCATAAGTTAGCAGACAGCCTGGGCAATAACTCCGGATTGACATTTTAACTGACTCGTATAACTCAGATTTTGTTCAGTGCTGGAAAAACCTGTATTTTTCTGTGTGGTTTTCTTCAGAAATCATCCCTCGCTCGATCCTGATGACCACCTTTGAAGGCAGCTACTACCTGCTGTGTGCCCTCGGTGACGGAGCACTCTTCTACTTCGGTCTAGACCTGCAGACTGGTAGGTCCCACACATCACACCGTCACTCCACTAGGAAGATGAGAGCTCCTTAAACTACTCCGACTGCTGAGAGCCTCTGGGCAAGGCCACGAGCTGCAGTCTGAGCACATTTATAGAAATGTTTGCATGAAGAATTGCATAACTGCCCACATTATTTGGATGTGATGGAGGAGACACTGCAGCCTGAAAACAGTGATGTTGGTGTGAGGGAAAGACTGTGCTCTCTGGTTCTCTGCAGAAAGATGTTATTGCTACTGAAAAGTAAAAAAAAAAAAAAAAAAGCAATAGAAAACCAGGAATAAAACACACACACACACACACACACACACACATATATATATATATGGCAGTTTGAATATGATACTTTAATAAAATTTTGTTGAACTGCAGTGTAAAATGAGAAATAATATCATCTGAGATGTGATGAAAATCCTGCGTATGGACTAGAGCTGCAGCGATTGATTATGTTTGTAATCAATCAATCCAGCAATTATTTTCTTATTTCTTTTCTTTTGCTCAAACAATTATTGAAATAGATGAAAAAAAATATATAAAAAATGTGAAACAGACATGTCTGAAAATGACAAACTGCTTATCTTTTATTCCAGAATAATCTAAAACAACTACAAAAACTATAAAAGTAAAAGGATATATGTTTAAAAAAAATCTATATAGAAATAACAATACTAACAGTATAAATGTATATATGATTATATCTATAGATATAAACAACAAACAAGTCAAATGATGTCTACAAACAATATGTGCACTGCCGTCTTTAACACATTTGGATCCATCTTAAGTTGTTAAGATGGACTAACATGACTTTGTGTTGATCCTGGCGTCATGTGCGTCACAATAAGTGTCTGTGAAACTCAACAGTAAAATCAATGTGTAGCATCAATGAAATTAAGGAAATGAAGCTTCAATTCAGGAAAATGGTAAGTTATTCGTTATCCATTTGAGGTATTTAATTGATTAATCATTTCCCTCTAATATGGACAAAATGCACATTACTTACAGTGAGTAAACCTTTAATTAATTTAACCATTGAATGAAATAGTTGTAAGTATCTGGTCAATGAATATACATATGGGAGTTATAAAAAAAAGTGCAGTGGTTCTTGAGTTTTGTTCACACACAAAATAATGGCTGATGCAGCAAGATGTGAATGTAATGGACACCACATGAACTCAGATGAAAAAGTTTAAGCCAAATGAGTGACATGTTGAAATTCACAGGTATGAACACAAGTTGACTAACATTTATTTGTTGTGGCGGGGGATGGAGATATCAAAAAGTCAAACACAGCTTCATCGTCAGTTTTTCCATATGTACATTGCATACAGAATACTGAAATTATGAAACTCTTAAGGCCCCACAGTACAAAAAGAACATAGAAAAATAATGAAAAAAAGTAGAATACAATATGACTAATATAACTATAACATAGAATGTAACTATAAACAGCAGGGGGTTGAGGAGACAATAAATGGATAATAAAGGTGCAACAGTAAAGATAAACAGATGAATTATTGGTAATAACAGATATTGATTTAAAGTGACATATGCAGTAAAGTGACTGTTATGTTTTACATCCTAGACATGAAATGAATGTTTACAACAATGTTTGTACCTCAGTAAAGTCTGAAAAACAGTTTCAAGTTTTTTAACCTTCGTTTTAAATTGGCTTTGGAAAGTGATTAAAATGTCCATCTCTAGGATATATTTTTCTCTATTTGGTCCTGTAGTTCACATGTAAACAACATTTTAGTTTGCAAAAAAACTAGATATTTTAAAATGCTTTCGAAAGTGTTTTCTGAGGGAGTCAGTATTTGTTTGGGGGAAAAAACAACTTTAAATCTGCAGGAGCCAAATCAGTAGAAAAAAAAAAAAACACCTTCCGTCTGCAGCTCTGTCCCAAATCAAAAGACTAAATATAAAGATAGATGAGCCTGGTGCCTTTTTCACACCACTGTGGGAAAGAGAAGATACTTTTCTAGGCTTCTATGACCAAAGTATAAAGAGTCGAGTGTGAGGAGACTTTCACAGCGATCGGTAATTACAGCGAACAGACATGTATTTAACCCTCCTACCTGTCTGAAAACACCTGGGGTAAGTGATAACTCTGTGTCTCTGGGTACATTTTCCACAGCAGAAGTGGGTAGAATTCCAGTTTCCTCTCAGAGTTCTTAAATTGCAATATGCTGAAAGGTAATTATGGAAGTTTTGCTCAGTCATACTCACGAAAGACTGCAGCTTTAACATCACATAATAACATTTTATTGTGTTTTTGCAGCTACACTTCTAGTTAGTAAAACAGGTTGGCTGTGAAAACTAACGGTTCTCTCCAAAACAAAGTCACATTTGTATCAGTAAATGAAAACACACTGCTGTTTTCACTGTTTACTACACTCATGCATTTATTTTGCCTGCAGAATTAGTGGAATGCTCATTTTTCCTCCATTAGCGTTAAATGTAGATAAATACGCTCGTTCCTCTGAGAACTTTTGCATATATGTATAAATTTCCAACTTCCTATTAATCAAACCTTATGGGGTTGTATGTTTCAGCAATCAGTCCAGTTTCCTTTCAGTTTAATTTATGATTCATTTTGCATAACATGACATAAATATTCAAAGAATAAAAAGCAAATTACATGCAAACATGATATTATCCAAACAGGATTCTTGTGCCTAGAATTCCCTCCCATTACCTCGAAGGGGCATGTAGCTCCATTGACATTATTAAATCAAGACCTCATACACTCTGGCTCACCCTGTTCTGTTACCTCACCTTATATAACAAGTAATGAGATGTAAAAGTTGAAATGTAATGGAAAAAAGTCTCCTGTAGACAACGATTGCAAAGCCGGGTAAAATCTTAATCATGTACACAAGGATATGAATGTAATCATGTTAGTCTGGGTTCCTTGTAAACACCATGTCCCAAATTTAATGAAAGCAGGATAGGTCTGTCAACCAGCCTATTAGTGTGCATATAAATGTGCTCATTAATCCTGTTCTGACTTGATCCGCTCATAGAGACCGAATGTGAGCGCCGGTCAGAAGGTGTGAAATGCGACTGCAGGTTCTGTAAAGACAGGTAGCAGTGGTCTGACAACAGCACAAGACATAGGACAAAAACCTGGAACAAGTCAGGCCCCCATGGGCATTTTTAACCGGTACGGCGCCGCCTACAAAACTACAAAAGTCTGGGCCCAAGTTCATATCAATGGTCTTTTCTGTTTGTTGATTTGCTTTTTAATCATCCCTCTTTTTGTGCCAAGAAAACCAAGAAATAAGTTTGTGTATCCTTTTAAGTCAATGCACAGAAATAGTTAAAGGTCCAGATTTATTTTGTTCAATTTAAGACTCACATTTGGTGATTTACTGAAGTTGGAACAAGTGTGGATAAAGTCGGGTGCATCTGTGAAACTCGTACCTAAAGCAGGACAGAGGGGCTACACATTCAAACAAGATGTAGACTAATGTTATGAAGCAAGTTTGGAAGCACTTTGGGTCTATTTTGAAAATACATATTTACTGAGATAAAAGAGAAACTATTTTTCAGATATAACATATATAATATATATATAACATATATAAAATTACACGTCACTTTTTTTTCAAATGTCTTTTTATTGTCTCACTGGTATATTTTGGGAATCGAAGTACCGTAAATATGTAAGGCAGTGTTTCACAAAAAGGACCACTGTTGCAAAATCAGGCACCATTTATATGTGTTTAAATGGGCAGGTTCCGCACGTAACACCAGTGGACACGCTGGGTTACGCACGAAGCCTGGAATGAGACTGCCAATTCATGAAAAACCTGCATGTCTGGATTAGAAAAACCACTAGGATCCTCAAATTTAACTCTGTCTTTATTTATAGTCTATTTAAGACCATTTCAAGCCATGTTTTCTAGATCAAATGCACTGACACATATAGGCAGCTTTTTCTGTCCCAATTTTGGTCCTATTTTTGGCCCCAATATTTTATTAAAAAATCATTAATTGTGGGATGGTCCAGAGCAAAAGTCTAATTTTTTTGCATTTATCTGAGGTCATCATTGGGTACATCTTGGGGGGAAATATGTCTAAATTTCTTTTTTATTATTGGGTCTATAAAAGCTGGCAAGTGCCAGATACCAAAATAAACCCAGTTTCATGTAAAGATTCATTTATTAAATGTGTTTGTAAACACAGATTTTGGGGAGGTGCAACAATGTTATTTACTAATGTTAACGTTACTGCTAATTGCACTAAGATTTAACGTCAGAAAAGCAGACATGAACCCAGTGGCTCCTGGGATGATTGTTTTTGTTTGACCAGGATGAGAGGCTGCTGAGAACAGACTGTTCTCTACTCACGTTAATTTTGAAGTAACGGGAAAGTGTTATTAGAGCAGGTGAACCACAAACAGTCCATATTTACACCGGTGTTCCTGGTCCTCGGATCATTGTTGGGAACTAACCATCACCAAAAAAGGAGTCATACTGAGGTTTGACCTTCAGCTGAAGTCATGAAGCTTCACGGCAAAAAACTGAAATTAAAGAAATCTTCAGCTCAGTAACATTCACATTTCCTAATGTTTTTCTTGGTTCTGAAGCTGATACAGACCAAACACTGTGTTTCCTCTGTATTATTGACCTTCTGAAGCATTATATAGACTAAAAGTGTTTACCGCTCAGGGTGTTGTGAATTATGGATGTCAGAATTCAAAGCTATGGCAGCTGATCTAGACATAAGTTTTTGAAGAAGTGGAACTGGACACAAACCAATTTAAGCAGCAGAAGAAGGTGCATTACAACTATAACAAACTCTATACATCTATAGCTTTGTTAAAGTTGTATAGAAGTTTATGTGCCTAATTTGTAATAAATTTTCAATTTATATGTTCATTCTAAGTTCTAAAAGTGGTTTGTTTGTGATGTTTTTTTCATGAAAAACAGCAAAGAATCTAACTTTTTCTACAAAGATTTCATGTTTTTGTGTGATTTTAGGTTCAGTGTGTTAATCCAGCTTGTCAAATGAAAAAAAAAAACTAACATCACACAGGTTAGGTTGTGTTGAAAAAAATTTTACCAAATAAGGCAAGTGAACAGATTTTAATGAGAAATAGAAAAGAAAAATCAAAAGTGTTTAAAAACAGCCAAAAAGCACTCAGATTCCTAAAGGCTCCAGTATTTCAGCCATTATTTTAGACTCTGTCACATCCACTCTGCCTCCTTCTGCTGCCTCTGTTTGGTTTTTGTTTGAATCCGTTTTCCCCATCACATGCATCGACTCAAAGTCTGGTTCTACTGGATTGAACCTTTGCTAATCTGAGCTGCTTCAGTAAATCTGGACTTATATTTTAAGTCTTTCAGCTCTTCGCTCACTATCACTGAATTAGTACAAATTTGTTCATTATTTAGCTAAAGCTATGCAAATTTGTGGAAGTCTTGTAAAAATCTGGATAGATAATATATCACCTGCATTTGTAGGGAAGTGCTTTGGTGATGTTCATCCAGGAGACCGAGGATAGGTGGTAGAAGGTGGATGGATAGACAATAAATAAACCACACCAAAAAACTTAAACAATGTCTTTCTACATATAATCGACATTAATTTGGCTTTGGTCACCACAAGGGTTTCAGTTCTATCCCTAAACCCTATAATGGATACAGTATTTATTATAATTGTGTATTAATTTGTATAGAAATACTAGAAAAGAAAGTGTCTTTGATTCGTATCCACAGCAGGAGTTTGGTCACCTTTCATGCAGTTCACTCTGCTCCTTCAGTATCTACCATTTCAACAGGTTACATCAGCTGCTCCATTTGAAAGTGACCACAGATATTTCCTCATTCAACAAAAGTTCAGAACAGAGGCCAGAGCTGTACAGTCTGCAGATCTACCACTGGAAGTCACTAAAGCTTTATGGACGCAGGAGATGTTTAATGTTCACCAGATATACTTTAGAAATCAACATTATTCCAGATTTTTCAGTGAAAAGATATCAATTTAAGACTTTTTTAATGTGTTAACCCTTTAGGTGCTGATTATTTATTTATTTTTTAAATATTCAATTTTAATATCAAGATTTCAAAAAGCTGCTTGGAACAATTTAGAGATAAAGGCATACTGTAAATGAGAAAAATATTGGGAATGACCCAAAAGTTACTGATGGAAGTAAATTTACTCATTCAGTTTGCATCTTGTGACGTTACAAGATGTCAGCTTTATAGGATTACATGACTATTGTAAAATTGACCTATGAACATGTTTACATAGAAGTTTTCTATGTGTTTTTGTGTAATCTTTTCCTTAAAATAAATTACCTTAAACGTTAGTAGAAAGTAAAATGCAGTGAGTTTTAGTAGCTTTTTAGCCGAGCAAGAGAGTAGCCAAATCTGTCCTTATATATTAAAACTAAAACTAAATAAACTTTACTTCACGTTTCCATTTCATGGAACCAGCTCGGCTAGGCTCAGTATTCCTGGAGACCATTTCCATTACAGGATAGTACTGACTGTATGTCCTGTACCTCTACGTCATACAGTAGTGGACGTTACTTCCGTGTCGTCCTCTCAGAGTTGCTGATAAACTCGATCGTTGCGTGTTGTCTCGTGTAAATTTTTATGTCGGCCACCAAGGACTGAATCTCCTGGACCGACCATGGTGTAGTTTTGGGCTGTCATCATATGAATTAATCTACCACTATATTTATTGTCAACTTCCACAACTATATTTTGTAAAACGGTGGGTCACAGAGACAACTGTCTGACCAATCAGTGCCTGCAGGGTTTATACGTCACGTTTTAGTATCACTTGGAACATCGGTGGAGGTGATGCCAAAAAACTAGTACTGGGTACCGGATTCCAGGTCCTTTTTCTTAATGGGATCCCAGACAGGTTGAGTCGAGCCGATACCACGTAGTAGAAATGCGGCATTACTTACAAAACCACCTTGGGACCCCACTTATGAAAGTGGATTTTCTTCTTCACTTTGAATAGAAACATGCCCTAAATGGTGTTAGGAATGAAGCCGTACATGCCCACCATTTATTGGCGGGCGTTAGTAACAAGATTTGCTAACTCTATCTGGAGCTATGGTCTATTTTATTCTGTTATGTTTCTTGTCACAATTTTGCAACTTTGGCATGTAAAGGGTTAATTTATGAACTTTATAGTGAAATAACCTGAACTTATTAATCAGTGTTGAGTATTTCTATCATGTCTAACAATGTAACTATAAAGAATTTTGGATTTTAATTTGGTGTAACTAGATGACAGTCTGACTGAATGCTGTTAATCATTTCACTCCATGTTTAAATCTTCCACCAACTCGAACCAAGCTCCGTGTAATCGATGGTGGAACATAATCTTCTTTAGACACTTTGGAGCAGGTTTAGTTAATTGCAAATTAGCGTGAGGTTGCACTGTCTTCCAAGTCTGTAGGTCGTGTAAAAATAGAAGCAGCCAGTTCATTTCAGTAATGACCAACATGTTATTGCCACTGCAGTGCAAATGAATACAGCGTCAGATTGCACATATACACACAACTGATGACGGCTCAGAGATTCGACAACACAGAGACAGCTGGGTACTTGTAAAGTGTAGGTTTTGTGCTTGTTTTTCTCAGTGACAGTTTGTGGTATCTGTAGATGAATCAATGTCTGCATCTAAATGTTAAAATGGCAAATATGAGTAATACAGAGGAAATATTAAACACTGTCTATATTTGCCACAGAACTGTTCAAAATACTTTGAAATTCATCATCATTAAGTTGAGTATTTCATGTATTTTAGCAATTTTTGTTTGACGAATGGAATGTAGCCTTGTGACACTTGTATTTACAGTAGGATTGTATTAAACCTCTGCTTGGCTTCCTGTTGATCCTCGATATTTGGTAAAGTTCTAATCTTATTAAAGTCTTCCTCTTAATGATGTCAGGACCTGGGTAGTGCTGCTGAAAATGTGGGCTGTGTTGCAATCAATAAGATATGATAATTCCTTGCCTTGGCAAAATAAACATGAATGGAGAAAATTCATGGGTTATGATATGACTTTTTTTTTTTTGTATTTGCAGTGTTGCATAAATTTGCAATTAACCTTAAAGTGACTCCCACAAACCTCAGTAAATCTGGCCTCTTCCACCACTCAGACTCTGTTCTGCCCACAGGGATACTCCTGCTGATCCACATGCAATAAGTTCAACCACAAAAATAACTGTCCGTTCTTAGGAAAAGCTAATTTTGCACTACATGTCTTTTGGAAATATCTGCTTAAGTAATATCATGAATGGAAATTCGGTCCATTATGTTGCTGTCTTCATATGTGCTGGATATTCTACGCACGTGCACAAACCTATTTAGCACGTTCCCAATGCACCTTTTTTTACCTAAATAATACACTCACCTTCACACTGGATTTAAACTAATATCCCCCCCCTCCCCCTCCCTCCAT
>JAPTYQ010000018.1:23786750-23798183 GCA_029814465.1 Ostorhinchus cyanosoma | reverse complement strand
TTTGTTATTTTTTAATGCTGGACATCTATACTGATATAGACTTGGTAATATATTAGGAACAAAAGGGTGCCACATTGTTTGATAGAAATGAAAATGATCAGCCTACAAAGGGATGAATTCAAAGACAACCTGAAAATCAAAGTGGAAAAAATAATGTAGGAGGCTGGGCCATTTTACTGAAATGTCAAAATCATCCTCAGTAGTTTGTATGGCCCCCACGTGCTTGTATGCATGCCTGACAATATCAGGGTATGTCCTCCCAGATCTGGACCAGGGCATCACTGAGCTCCTGGACAGTCTGAGGTGTAACCTGGTGGTGTCGGATGGACTGAAACATTATGTCCCAGAGGAGTTCTATTGGACTCAGGTGAACATGGGGGCCAGGACATGGTATCAATTCCTTTATCCTCCACGAACTCCCTGTCGTGTACCAGGAGGAACCCAGGACCGACTGTACCGGCATAAGGTTTCACGATGGGTCAGAGGATTTCATCTCAATACCTAATGGCAGTCAGGGTACCATTGTCCAGCCTGTAGAGGTCTGTGCGTCCCTGATGTTACAGGCAGCATAACGTTCTCCATGACGTCTCCAGACCCATTCATGTCGGTCACATGTGCTCAGGGTGAACCTGCTCTCATTTGTAAAAGCACTGGACACCAGTTATGGAGCTGCCAATTCTGGTGTTCTGTGGTAAATGCCAATCGAGCTCCATGGTGCTGGGGCCTCATGTACAAAGGGTGCGTACGCCCCAAAAACGTGGCGTGGATTTTTTTGTGCGTACAGATGTATGCCAGGTTTTAGTGTGAAATCCACGCAAGTCTTTGTACATGAGGCCCCTGGGCATTAAGCACAAGGCCCACCCTCATGAAGCCTGTTTCTGATTGTTTGGTCAGAGACATCACACCAGTGGCCTGCTGGAGGTCATTTTGTAGGGCTCTGGCAGTGCTCATCCTGCTCCTCCTTGCACAAAAGAGCAGATATTGGTCCTGCTGAGGGGTTAAGGACCTTCTACGGCCCTGTCCAGCTGTCCTAGAGTAACTGCCTGCCAACTGGAATCTTCTCCATGCTCTTGAGGATGTGCTGGGAGACGGAGCAAACCCTCTGGCAGTGTTGCATACTGATGTGCCATCCTGGAGGAGTTGGACTGCCTGTCTAACTTCTGTAGGGTGTAGGTATCACAGCAGTGACACTGACCCTTGCCAATTGCAAAATTAGTCAAAAAACAGTCAGAAAAGATGAGGAGGGAAAAAATGTCAGGGACCTCCACCTGTAAAACCCTTCCTGCTTTGTTGGTTGTGTCATTGTTGCCCCTCTAGTTCACCGGTTTTTAATTTCCGAATTTACCGAAGCAGCGGTAACTCATTTACAAACCCCTCTGCTACTTAACTGACCAGATCAGGACACCAGAAGTTGAATTGACTTCATGCTGTATTCTGATTAAAGTGTTTAATTTTTTGACAGTTTGATTTTCTGTGTCGTTCGATGACAAACTTCCTGTTTTTACCTCTCGGCCAAGGGGTATTATAATCATTTTGTCATCTGTCTCTCCATTCAAAGACATAATTGCATTATCTGAAAAACGCATACATGACATATCTGCACCAAATTTATACTCTGGATAAATGTTGGCAAAGAGTAGAAGCCTATTGAAAATTGGTGACCTTGACCTACTTTTTCAAGGTCAAATTGCCTTGTGCAGTTATATCTGATTACTTTCAAATATAAATATGTATGTAATAAGATTTACACAAAGACAATCTAATCTGAATTATAAACCAGTAACTTTCAACAGAGTCTTACACTATATTTGGCTGTGGGGTATTAAAAGTGCGCAGCACGTTGTTTGTTTTTATGCTTTAAACTTGTCTCTAGTGTTTTCGAAGATGTGCTATAATATAAACTTTGTTGCCGATATTACCAAATACTTAAAACACACAGGCTTGTGCTGCAGGCTTTAAATGTCAGTGAATGAATGCGCACTTGGGGCTTCATGCATGCCATATCCATGGTGAAGCCAACTGAATGTGGCAGCTTTTTACTGCTTTCTACTTTGCAATGCAGATTTGACTGCGTCAAGCTTTCCTTTTAGAAATCACTACTGCGCTACCACACCCGCATACATTAGGGGGTGTCATATGTTAATGATATGTAAATCAGGGACTTTAGCACAGTTTATCCATCGCTAGACTTCACTTTATGAAGTACAATAAAAAAAAAAAAAACAGATAGATGTGAGATGTTTGTCAGTCACATGTGGAGATATTTTTGTGCAGCAGTGCATGGTCCAAGCACAAACAGTCCTGGATGCTTAGTTATATATTCTTCTGTGTATGTATTATTATACTGGCATTAAGATTCGTTGAAGAACCTGAGGGGAACATGGTGCCAAAGTGAAAGTTTTGAAATAATAGGGTTTTAAAAATTCCTTTGTGGAAAAATCGATCTTGTAACACACAAGATAGTGCTGTAATAAACTTAAATATATTTTATAAATTACCCTAAAACTGTACGTAACACATTCAAATGCTTTATAATGTTCCTGTAGTGAAGCTGCTCACAAGCCTGTGATAAATCTAGTTTTGAATTATTCTTTAGAAACACTTTTATATACATTCGCTTCATTAATGATGGACAAATGCAGTTCCTCTCGTGGCCTGTGGTTCTCATAAAACATTTTATCAGCACCATTTAAGTAATGTATATTTGGGCCATTAAAAATTCAAGGAGGCAGCGAATCGTATACACCCGTACAAAAGTTGCCCAATAGCGTTCCTTTATTAGAATCAGAATACTTTTTCTATATAATCCAATTGCAGCTGGAGTAGTGATCTTGATCTCATGTCAGAAACTGTGATGTTTGACAGTATTGGGTCATTTTTGATTTGAAACACTTTAAGTCTGTAAAACTCCAAATGACATGAGAGTTTTGACTCTTGTGTATAGCCGAAGTGTTAAAATTGTAGAAGACACCTGTTCCTCCTACATATTTTTTTTCCTTTCGGTCCACATCAAGATTTAAAGACCGATGACCCTGATGTCTTTTCATGCATCTGTGGAAGAGGGAAGACACTTTAACATGACAGAATCTGATCTTCCCAGTCTGAAAACACTGCTGAAGGCCCGTTCATGCTCACGTTACAACCGTAAATAGGTACTTCAGTTTCGATTGGTGTCAAGTGTCACTGCCTTTATACTTAGATCTTCCATTGTGTTGGAATGAGCGTGTGTCAGTCAATCCACAAGGGGGTGCTGCTCTTAAGTAACATACTGAACAAATATCACAAAGAACAGAAAAGTTTTTTGAGAAGAAGAAACTCAGTAACGGTAAACATGGCGAGCACAGAGAAGGTACTATTAATGCGGATACTAATGTTGATATCGAGAAGGTTAAAAGGGTAAATATGTTGGTAGTTCATCAATTAACTCACACAGTCGCTCTTTGTAAAGTTCCACTATTTTGGGAACTATTTTCTTGAAATCTCAACACTGCCTCTGCGGCTCCAGGTGGTACTGCTCTGTAGTCTCCATTTGTGGACACATGCTAAAAGTCCAGGGCTTTCCTGAGCATTTTTTTTTCTCTTACCTTTACTGGAGATTTATCATGTTACCAAATGTTTCTATCACGTTGTTCGGCAAATATACTTTTTAGCTCTTGATGTACAGTCATAATATGTTTGTTGTTGCTGGGGTTTTTTTTTTTTCTTTGTTGTTTAAACCACCATGAGTTCGACAATATCCTGTGTGATTTAGTTAATGGCCACGGCATTGTTAAAATGAATGTATTTTGTTGAAAAATGTAACATTATTCCATTTAATTCAGTTTTATTTGTAGAGCCCTATATCACAACAGTGGTATCTCACAGGGCTTTACAGAGTTAGTTGGATGTAAACAAACAACAGTCAAATAAACAGTAGATGAAGGAAATGGATTCATGTCCTGGGCATCCCTCGTCCTTAGACCCTCCACCTCAGCAAGGAAAAACTCCAAAAACCCAACGGGAAAAGAGGAAACCTAGGGGAGAACCACAACCACAAAAAAGAAAGGCTTTATATGCCAATATAGATCTGCAACATTTTGTTACTGTCATTTACATAGATGTATAATTTGGAATTAGAAGTGATAGTAACATGATATACAATGTACATTATAGCAATTAACATGGTTACCACTTAATAATAAGTCTTTATTTTTACGCAAACATTTTCAACAAAATATATTAAGACATACTATGACTGTATATCGACAGCTGAGGGTATATTTGACGTACAACGTAACAAACATTTGGTGATACAGTAATCGGATAAATCTCCAGTAAAGGTTAAAGAAAAATGCTCATGAAAACCCACGACTTTTTGAGTGTGCCCTGTTTGGGTTCACATCCACAAGCTCCTAGAGGACGGACAGAAATACAGACGTGATGAACGCAGAGGGCGGACAGAACGCTCTGTCCGTGTACGTATACGACTTTAATATAGAGCATGAATGGGCCTTGAATCTGTGTCACAGGTTGCCTTTGAAAAGCTCGAACATAGTCAACCAAAGTGAGTCGAATTCGTGTTTCCTCTCAGACCATGTGAATTCTAATGTTTTGTTAAGTAATTTTTTCCAGTGAAGCCAGAATGCTATCGAACACTGTGACTGTAATTGAAAATAAAGAATTAGCTGTGAATAAGCTTCTAGAAAGAGCTATAAACCATTTTCATCTCTGTATACTATGTAACTGTAATTCTCAGGCCTGATTATTTCCTGCGATAAAGCAGTTCAGTCTTATTTATACACGGCCAAATTGCAATACCCATTAACTGCAAAACCACAAAATATGAAAAACCTAAGATGATAAACTTGACAAAATTCCCTTTGGGCTGCGTGTCCTGGCTCACTGTGACTCACTGTGTCCAAATCACATAGGTGCTTGCCATTATTATTATTATTATTTTTTTTTTTTTAGTAAACGTACTGCTGATTTACCTACTCATTTACTAACACTTTACTACACTGCATTCTTCAGCTAATGTGAAATAAACAGCTGCTGTGTCAGATGAAGTCATAATTCATGCATAATTTTCTGCATGTCTTGTTATCATGTGTGATCAATTGCCAACAGGGAACATTTTCCACTTTATTTAATCACCTCAGCTCACTCAGACCAGGTTAACCCTGCGTGCAAAGCATGAATAATGAGTAAAAAACTGGTCATGAAGGTGAAAGATGTCTTTCCTCACTGGCTGCAGTAAAATTAAGAGTGAAAGGGATTAATAATGAATCTGTATGGTCCTGAGAGGAGATCTAATTAGGAATTACAGAATCAGTGTTGATGCACTGCATAGGTGAAAGGTTACCAAAGGATAAAGTCACGGTTCATATTTTACATGTGTACTCGAGTTAATTGGTTTGAACTTGGAAAGCAGCATTTATCAACATAGACGAACACAAGGAATCAGATGTTCATACAACTTTTTAACAAATATAGAAGTTAACCCCATTATAGTCAGTCATTTCAGTTTTGTTCCCGTGTTTGAAAAAAAGAAATGCATGCAATTAAAAATCTGCTCGTCCAACTGTATGACAGTCTAAAAGTGCTCAAACTGATGCTCAAATGACTCATTCAGAAGCTGCTCCTCTTCCTCTCTGGGACAGCAGGTGTCTCAATGTTAAGTGCCACGGACACTCTTCAAAAACATAACAATAAAGGAGTCAAACGTACCTACTGCACATAGTGCTGTACCAGTATTTAACCAGTAATGCATAATTGTCATTTGTTATTAACCCTTTTTCACCCTGTCACACCCTCGGTGACAGCTGGTGCTACACAACATTAGCAGAGCACGACAAGATAATCTATCAGCACAGCAGGAGCAGTTGGAAATTCATCTGCAAGGCCAAACTTTGGATGCATCAATCAGCTGAAATGTGCTTGTGCATGTCATAAGTCTCTCTGATTTTATTGTTTATTGTGCTCTGCCGGCTGGTTCAATGTTTTCACTTTTTAGTTCTAATGGAACCTGCCCAGTGTAACACAGCGCTGTGTCACAGAGTGAAAGTTAAAGCCACAGTGCTTAATAGTATTTTGGTGTCTGGGGAAAAAAAAAAAGATTTGGCTCTTGCAGCTTTAAGGATATTCTGCTGTGTTCCTTTTCTCAGTGATAATATACAAAGTTGCTGTCATTTACATTTTGATTTGTCAAACAACAGACACAAAAATATCTTGTTTGATCTGATTTTCAGTGTGCATCTTTACCCCTGTTCTAAATGTAACTCCACCAACCACAAGCTTCTGAATAATGTCCTGGTGTTGATGTAAGACAGGAGGACTTTAGGGACACCGATATGATGGAGAATCAAAAGATACTTATGCAGGACAATATGAGGCTCTGAGAGGGTTAGTTTGAGTTTTTAGGCCCACCAAAATATAAGTTTCCATTTACATGTGTGCTATATTTAGAATGTTTTCACTACATTTTGTCACCGTCCTACAGTCTTTCCCCACTGGGAACTGAAACCCTGAAGCAGGTTTAGAAGAAGGTGATAGAACGGCCTCGATTTAACCCACTGGAGAAGGAATGAGGTTACAATCTGACAGAAAGACAGGGACTGATCCAGTACTAAAAGTATGACTCGACATCATGAACAGGGTGTGAAGGATCAAAAACAGGTTCAAATACAAAGTGAAGCTCTTTTCACCTATAAAATTCAGATTTTTACTGATTTGTTGTTTGTTTTATGTGCATTATTATCAGACTTGACGCCTTTCGTTACAGTTGTGTCATGATTTTGCATACAAACACTTTAATGCTCAGTACCACGTTGACATGATTGTGAAGTTTTAGTTTTGACTGGTAAAACTCATTATTTATGGAACACTTCACTTGCAAAATAGCAGCTCTGTCAGATTTCTGTGGAAGAGAAAACCTTGGTGGATTGTGAGATTATTACTCAAAATGTGAGTATAAAGTCTTCAAAATTAAAGCAGCAGTGATTTTTGAAGTTTTACTTTGAGTTTTAGTTACAGTTAAAGTGGATCATAATCAGGTTAAACTCAGTTTACTGTGCCTTAGGATCTGACCACTTGCTTTCTTGATTTATCAAAGTAGACGGGTCTTCTGAGTGCTTGGAGTGAACCTTCTAAACTGGATAAAAAGCACAGTCGTGCAGCGGTAATAACTTGTGTACTGTCGTCATTTATAATGAGCTCCCCTTGTGTTTTCTTTCAGTTCTCCATGCCCATCAGTTCCTCCCCAGTGAATACGCTCTCAGTATGGTGTCGTGCCGCCTGGGAAAAGACCCATCAGTTTATTTCATCGTCGGCACCGCCATGGTGTACCCAGAGGAGGCGGAGCCTAAACAAGGCCGCATCATCGTCTTCCACTACACTGACGGTCAGCCAGGCTTTCCTCCTCAGCTTCCTTATCCACTGCTGCTTGTTTTATTTCCTTTATCCTTCACTTTCTTTCATTTTCTACTCATGACTCACTGTCCTGTTTTTTTCCCCTCCCTCCTCCTACAAACACTTTTTCCTACCATGCTCTTGTTTCCCTTCTCACTTAATCATTTTCTCATCACCCCTTATCAGGCTTTTTCTTCTGCTCTCCACTAGTGATCCTTCTCATTTCCTTTCTCACTCCGTCCCTCTGAAGGTGGACGCTTTGCCTTTCATTTCTCCTCTTTGAGTTTTCCATTCCACCCACATCGTTATCTTCCTCAACTTTATTTTTCCTTTACATCTCTCTCCCAGTTCTTGAACAGTACATTAATTTACTTGTAAATCACTACGTAATACTTTGAAATCCACCTGAATTGTGAATGTGTTTGATCCTACAGGTAAATTGCAAACAGTGGCTGAGAAGGAGGTGAAAGGAGCTGTTTATTCTATGGTGGAGTTCAATGGTAAACTGCTGGCCAGCATCAATAGCACGGTAAGTGGTACTTGGTTTGAGTGGAATTTTTAGAACACACACAACACCCACTTTTTTCTGATGAGTTACTAGACAGCAGTGTATTCATGCACCTATTTCTCTAAAGATAACAGATATAAAAGGCTGATGTATTTGATAAAGAAAAAAGTTATCATTGAATCCTTACTGATAATGCCACATGTTTTAGAATATCGATTTAACAAGTACTTAAGATCTGGGCATAGACACTTTTATAAAATATGTTTATATAAAGCATATTTTCATTGAAAATATATCAAACTCAAGGGTAAGAGGAATTCAAATAGAAAAGGATCCAAAACTGGATTCTGGGGGGCACTGGCTCTGTTAATGTGGCCTTTTATAAGAAATACTTTATTTTATTTGCAAAGCACTACAGTGAAAAAAATGTATTTTAATTAACTGGAAATCTCAAAATTCCCCATCAGTAAGACACTGGATTGATGAACTTGTGTCTTACTGTACACCTGAAAAGATATTCTATAATGTGAGAGGGAAGCTTGCATCCTTTGAAAAAATGTGAGGCTCCTTCGTAGACATTCTGGCCCCTCTGGACTTGGTTGGTTGGTGATGTGAGCCTTTCTAGACTGACTTCAAATTAGCCCTCAGTGGGTTCTTCTTGCATAACTTCCTTGATGTTTTTGCTGGGAGTAATGTATTGATTTATATACATATGAATGTGTACAGATGGGTGCATGTTTACACTGTACATTGGAAAGGAAATTCAGAGCCATATGAGTGATGGGGGGGGGGGATTTGTGTAATATTTTTGTTTTGTTTTGATTTCAGTTATTATTCATTGATTTATTTTTTCTTTCCTCTTCTGATGTTCAAAAATCATCCTCGTGTCGTATATCTTTATATCTTTCCATAAAATGCACCTTATCTCACTGTAACAAACTGTAGATGTTTGATAAACACTATAAACCTCCTTTAAGAGCTTCCATTAATAAAAACAAGTCTTTATTTAAAAAGAAAAATGTATCAAACTCAAAAGTAGTGAACACAATTGTACATGTAGGAAAAATAAGTCTTTAACAAAAACTTAATGATTTAGTAAGTGTGTTATCACAATATTGATAAGAAATGTTGTATTATTTGCAAAAATCCAGGAATAGAGTACAGTTCAGTTTTATTTGTAGAGTCCTATATCACAACAAGGTTATCTCACAGGGTTTTACAGAGTGATGATTATACACACATGATCATGGTGTAGCACCAGATCTTATCTCGAGCCTAGCACACACTGGAGCTCTGGGGTCCAACATACGGTTTCCAATCCGGCCAGCACGAAGAAATTACACTGAAGATATTTATTCAATTCAATTCTACTGTATTTATAAAGCACTTTTCATGAACAAGGCAATCTCAATGCACTTCACAACAGGTATCTAACTTGGCTACAGCAAAAAAAAAAACAATCATAAAAAAGAGAATGCAATTAACCGATCATATGTGCACACACTTAAACTCACACATACCCACACATCCACACACACAACAGAACACTATCAAAAAAAGATACCTTTTTTAACCTGTTTTTAAAATGGCTACTGTGTGGCCTGTCTAACTGTATCAGACAGTGTTCCATTTTTGCGGGGCATGTAAACTAAAAGCTGCCTCCTCTGTCTCGGATCTGGTGTGAGGGGCGGGTACGTTGCCACTGCCTGTGACCGAAGTGTTCTTCCTGGGGGTGAATGATGAGCATGTCTGTGATGTGCTGAGGTGCAAGGCCCTGTAGGGCTTTGTGAACCAGGAGCAGGATTTTGAAATCGACTCTTGTTTTAACTGGTAACCAGTGCAGAGATTTAAGAACGGGTGGGATGTGTAAATATTTCTTGTTAATTCACAATATTAACAGTCAAGGATCTCAAACTCATTTTAGTTCAGGTTCCACATACAGTCTAATATGATCTCCAGCAGGTCGGATCAGTAAGAGCATAAAAACCTATCAATAATGACAACTCCAAATTTATGTCATCTTGCAAAAGTAGAATTGCATAATGAAAATGTTTACTTCTACAAAAGATGCTTTTGCAAAAAAACTTGAATATCTATGAACAACCTGAAAAATAAGACAAATTTTAACAATGTTCTGCCTCTTACTAAATGTTTTGTGCATTTGTAAATCCACTGTAAACTGAGTTCTAATGTACATAATTAACTGAAGAATAATATTGTTCTTAAGAAATGTCACGTTCATATTTGTTCAAGTTATTCACATTTTATGGTAAAAGGATAGTTTGGAATTATAAACATGTTCATAATGTTATTTTACTTCACTAAAACAAAGATAGACTCAACAGTAGACTCCAAATGTGAAAACTCCCAATTTTGGAGTTTTCATTATTTCTTGGTTTTTACTCCTTGGCCAGAGAGGTTTTGTAATCACTTCGTCGTCTGTCTGTCCATTCTGAGCGAGGTGTATCAGTGCGCACCACACAGCACGTTATGTTTATGTTATTCTTTGACTTTTCTAGCCTGCCTGAGATCAAATTGGGCTGCATGTGGCCCTTGAACTAAAATGAGTTTGACATCCTTACACTAGAGGGTTTTACTTCTAATCATTTTTGAGCATGCTTAAAAAGAATCTTCACAAACAATGACATCTCTTATCTGCTATGCTATTTGGCAGTAATTTAGGTCATAAGTGACAGCTTTGGAATCACATAACAGTAGTTTTATATTTGTGAAATGTAATGCATTTAAATATGTGATTGTTAACAGAAAGTGTACAACTTCAGAATTGCAATGGTTGATTGTTTTTAGTGTCACTGGGCGAATAATTCCATATTTGCCTCTCTACATATTGTCATTCAGGGGTCTAAGTGGGCATGAGACTTGTCTGTCTATTCTGACTTATGTTGAGGTTGATGAGTTGAGGGATAGTTCTATTATGGCAGCAGATGCCGCTTAATTTTTCCGGCCTTTTACCAAGGGATGCTGCCAAACCAAATTGCAGATTGGCACCGCCCTTTGTTCCCAAGGGCAGTTTGCAGAAAAATTTCGAATACTTAGCACCTACTTCCAACTTTGAAACCCCAAATTTCAGGTTTGAACTCCTCAGTACTCCGTTTGCAGTTGATGAGGAAAGCGTACCAATCAGCCTCCTAATGGAGCCAGCTGAACTCCAGTGTAGTGACACTAGAGCAAAATATGACTGGGGGCACTGCACAGTTCCTCAGTTCATCCCAGATGTAATGCCCTGGCTGCTTCACCAAGCTGCAGAAATGTTGTCTCTGTTTGAAACACATACCTATGTCCTCTGATGAACAAAACCATAGTCTATATGAGTCATCTCAGTGACTAACACTTTCACTTGGTCCTGAGGATTTCCTCATCTCAGAGCCTGAATCCAAACACTGATGAATGTTTGCGCCACATTTTATTGTTCGGTTTTTTTTTTTTTTGTTTGTTTTTTTCACTTACTTTTCAGGAGAAAAATAAGGTTGTTCACAATATACAATTGGATAGTTCATTAAATGTTAACATTCTTAACA
>JAPTYQ010000018.1:23765786-23784829 GCA_029814465.1 Ostorhinchus cyanosoma | reverse complement strand
ACTTACTTTTCAGGAGAAAAATAAGGTTGTTCACAATATACAATTGGATAGTTCATTAAATGTTAACATTCTTAACACATTGACTAGAGAAAAAATTGTAGTTGTTATTTAGAGAATTTTCTGCTCTTGTTCTTTTGGTCCATCCACTGCAGATCAGATTGGGCTGTATGTGACCTCTGCCTTCATGCTTCAATGGAAACACTGGGTTAAAATGTATTGATTTCTCTTGCTACCACTATTCGGTTTGAAGTCAGATTTATACCATACCTCAACTTTTGAAGTTGAGTGTTTTTTTCTTTTCCTTTAATTGGTTAATAAGCATTTTATGTGTTCAGAGGGAACAGAGCCTCTCGAGTCAAAATTGAATCCAGGTTTTAATAGATTTATTCTATAGGGGAGGCTCTGGGAAATCACTGACATACGGTATGAACTAAATGCCTAACCCCCCACCATCCTGTAATACCACACTGAGCCATAGATGGATTAAAGGGATTAAAAGCATGAAAGGGCATATCTAAAGATACTGAGAATAAAATAGTCATGAATTAGTCTCAAAAACTTATTCCACAGTGTAGAATGCATCCTCTTACCAATATCCATTGACTTTACATGTAAAAGAACCTCTAACAGCTCATCTAGTTTTAAGTAGTCTGATTAATCTGGTTAATATCAGATAAATCAGTACTAAACCATGGTTTTTGGTGTTTTTTTTTTTGTTGTTTATTTTGACATGCATCAGTGTTGTATAATCATCAAGGTCTAATCTGTCACAGAACCATCTCCGTGTCCCCATGTGACAGCAGCTTCGGTGGATAATAAAACACTGTGACAGAATGTGACATAAATGTCTTGTGAAACACCTTTTTAAATTACTTTTTTAATAATTTCATCAAGTTGACACAGCTCACTGGTGTCTTTCTGTCTTCTTTCTTGACTTTTTCGTAGCTCAGAGCGGTTTACTTTAGTATGCTCCGTCACTGCAGCTCTTGAACATATATTTCTGTCAGAGCCCTGTTATCTGGCTGGTTAAATGTTAAAGGCTGACCCACAAGTTTTATCTGCCAAATTAAATTTTTTTCCATGTATTGGCTGAGAGGCATCTTGTCATATCAGATCTGTTAACTAGCCTGCATTGCTGTCAATACTGATTTAGTCTGAATTAAATGTTTTTATGTACGAGTATGTGGTTTAAGGCTACACACATTCTCTGGGTTTCCATGAGACCCAGACTTCCAAAAATATATTAGAAATTGCTGCAAAATCAACATTTACATGGATTCATCCATCATCAAAATATGCAGAGTGAATATACACTATATGGACAGAAGTACTGAGACACATTGAATTCAGGTGTTTCTTTTCTAACAGGGGTCTGGGCTATAAACCACTACTGACAAATGTCTTAATAGAGTTTCATATTATGATAAAAAAAATCTCCTTTTAAACTTTAAGGAAATATTGATGTTTATGAACTGTAGGGACAGAAATATTGGGACACATCATGGATGCAGCTCCTGTCCTGATGTCCAGATGTCCTGTTCATGCTGATTTGAGATATAATCATGTCTCTGAGTATCAATTAAATGTGGTGAGAATTTACTGCAATTAATGCTGATAAGAAACACCCTAGCAACTCACTAATCAGCATTTTACAGACAAAAACACAAACACGGCTGACTCACCGTTCAGCTGTCATAACACTGTCTGCTGAAAGGATGTTCTTTGTACTGAAAAACTTTTTCATGTTGTTTTTTTTTTTTTTAAGAGATTTCTGTCCAATTACCTTCATTACTGAGCACTGCCACATGGAACACACTCCTCTGTATTGTAAATGACTGTGGTAAGGCCATAATTTGCAAGCACTTCATTATAAGCTTGGATATTTTTATTTCAACATCTTGAAGCATTAGCTCAGACACCCACAGCATATGAGCTGAACAGAAAAAGATCATCGCACTGTTGAGCATTTTACTTGATATAAACAAGTCAGCGATACATTTTAGTTCAGACACAGATTTACAGTGATGATATGAAGCTATACTGGTTTACTTGTATAATGTAGACACTAAAGGATATTTAAATGAACATTTACGGTACCTAGTGGTTTTAGAGAATATATGTATGTAGAAATTACCTGCAACAGCCTTTGTTTCATTTAGATCATGAAACACATTTCTATTTTGTTGCAACTAGTGATTACAACTTTAATTTTGACACTAAATAAAATCAAAACACAAGGTCAACCATCAGTGTGTTGTGTGTAGAGGAACAAGTTTGGGTCTTTTAGGGTTTTTTTTTGTTATTATATGTTATTCTTTTATCAGTTTTGTAATTGGTTTCCCTGCTGTGCAGTCAATAAGGCATAAACACAGAGGGAACACGAGCAAAGAAGTGATAAAGGTGCTGTTGAGGTTAATAATTTAATGACTTTTGCAAATTGATTCAGTTCCTTGTATTGTTATCATATCGACTTTTTTAATGCAGAATTGATCATAATTTGGATAAAATGGGCAGAACTATGGGAGCCTGAGGGGTCAGAGGTCAGCTCATGCTAAGTCCTAGCCTACTGATATTATAAAAACAGTAAATATCATTAAGCCTTATTTGACAAAGTCACTTTGCTGTGTGGTTACTGGATCCTTTTAACCACAACTACAGCTGAGTGGTCTGTTTGGGAAAATGTGTTTTATTAAGAAAGAAAAACCCACCAGTGGCCGTCACATCAGTGGGATTTCAACTTAATGATTCTTCTACGTGGGACTGATTTTAGAGCTCAGGTCCTTTACCCATTGATATGAACTGCTGAATGATAAAACCTGCCCCTGTAGTAATTCTGAGTCAGAGGAAACAGGGATTTGTTACTGTTAAAACCACATGTAGCCTATGTAATGTGACCGGTATATCTATAGAATATCTCTATTCCCCTTTATTTATCGCTGCAAAGAGCTGAGGGTAAATAAACCCTGTTAGCTCAGAGTAAATTCACTCGTAGACCTACAGACAGTGGATAAATTAAAGATTCATTTCTAATAATAATAATCCTCTTATACTGATTTGTTTAAGTGAAATTAACATTTTTAAAAACTGTGAAAACTACTGAAAATACTTATTCCAAATTCCAAATTTGTCACTGGCTTTTATTGGCAGAAAATAACTGGTCAAAATAACAAACATCTTTGAGACCTTGACAAGTTGCCATGCATTTTTAAAGCATAGACTATTAATATTTTAACTAAGGAGGGTTAGGATGAGTTCGGAAATGACTATTTTGGGGACTAAGGCTGATTTTAACAGCATGTTCTCTATGTTTTATGCCACAACTGGAGTAAAATTTTAAGCAGCTTAACTTGCAATGCCTTCCCCTTGATCAGATTTTGTAGATTTTCAGGTCTGGATATTTGGAATGGTACTTAGATAAAGTAACTAAATGACAGGTGAAGTGAAGAAGATGACAGAATTAAGACAAATACATCATTTAATGGATAGAAAAATAAACGAGTTTCATGAAGGACAAGTGTAAACTGAAAGCTGCATTATGTGCTACAATAAACACAAATGCATTGTCTAAAAGCAGATTAGTATTAAACTCACAGATTAGTTATCTCTCTTGTTATTTTATTATGTGCTTAAAAGGCACTCTGACTCTCACTTAAAAGCAAAACAGCTCAAACCTCATCTCAAACCCACTTTTTAAGCGTTAGTGTGTTGTTAGTGTGAAACGTTGGGTATAATTATCCATACACTGTTGATGCCACTTTACGTTTATACACTTTTACGTAAAGTGGCAGCTGACAGTTCATCAGCATTTCACCCTCACATCTAAAGTGATCTTCATCAAATGCTGCCGTAGTTAAGTGCTGATCATTAAACAGTTTGGATGAGTACAAACCCCACTTGTGCCTTTGTTGCAGGTCCGTCTGTACGAGTGGACCGCTGAAAAGGAGCTGAGGACGGAGTGTAACCACTACAACAATATAATGGCCCTTTATCTGAAGACCAAAGGAGACTTCATCCTAGTGGGAGATCTGATGAGGTCGGTCCTGCTGCTGGCCTATAAACCCATGGAGGGCAACTTTGAAGAGGTGAGCATAAGTGGCTTCAGAGAAAATTACAACAAAACAACACCTGAAGTAGAGCGAAGGTTACGGAGAAAACCATGGTTAGAACCTGAAGGACAGGACAAGTTGCATTGGACATGGTTCCTCTACAGTGTTGGAGTAGAGAAAAACAAGTCTTCTATCAATGAGAAGAACAACGCTGGTAAATTTAACCTCACAATATTTTATGAGATTATTTTATTGACGTGTGGGGAAAATTCTGAGGTTATATTAGGGAAATTACAAGAAGAAAGATTAAATATTGCATTGAATTATAGTAGCAAATATAGACAAGATGACAAATTACAAAGAAAAACTGAGATATTGTTAGATTGGATTAGATTAGATTCTATAATCTCTTCATATGCTGTAATCTTTTCTGTTTCTTCATTTTCCATTTATTAATTTTTATTCAATATTCTACAATCTTGTCATTGGAACTTGGAAAACTACGTATGAATTCAGATGAACTGTATAAAGAACATGTAAATGCAGTGACTGAATGGATGATGCGCTGAAGACTAGAGTCTAAATCCTGGGTGAAGTGTTGACATTTTTTGGTGGTTTTGAGTTGCCCTTGAAATAAGTGTACTCAAGTAAACTACTGACTGTTTTCTTGAGGACACATTTTGAAGGATAGAAGCTCTTCACAGGATGACTTCATATCAACTTGGTTGACTGAGGAATGAGGGAAAACAAGCGAAGAGAGAAGTTAAAAACAAATGAAAAGTGGACGAGTTTGAGGATGACAGCGAATAATATTTTACTGGTAGATAAGAGACACAGTGACATGAGTTAAAGCTATAAGGTGTATCAAAAAAAGTAGACTCTCCAAAAATTATCCACCGAATTTACAATTGAATATTTTCATGAAATTTCTTTGTTTGCATATGTTGGTATGGACATCCTGCTTTGGTCCAGACCAAAATGTATTGTATAATTTCATGCACATTGTGCATCACAGTTTAAGACTTTTCATCCAAGTTGAACCCTTGCATTTTTTGGAGGAAAAAAATAATTTTGCCCACTGGAAACTGGGCCTGTGTTCAGTCATGCATGCAATTATGCAATAAATTTTGGTCTGGACCAAAGCAGGATGTCCCTACAAACATATGCAAACAAAGACATTTCATGAAAATGTTCTATTGTAAATTTGGTGAATACATTTTGGAGACTCTGCTTTTTCTTGATGCACCCTGTATAACAATGTAGGTCCTCCTCCAACCTCATGACAGTGTTTTGGATTCTGAGGTGGCAGCTGCACTAAACTTACAGTAGCGGCTGCTGCAGCACCTGTGCTTTAGGTGTAGAATAAAGATATTGGTTTTGGGTTCAAATAGATTCACTCACCACATTAACTATTCTGGGAGAAAGTCCTGAAGGCAAACACCTCCCATATGCACCTCATCACTCTGCACACACCAAACACCACCAGTAAACGGCTCAAGTGCCTTTTAATCTAAATCAGCCCTAACACTGTGTCCTACCGATGAGAGGAAGAGGTGGAAACTGTGCACGAGGTTAAAGGGACAAGTGCGTGCCAGTGTTTTAAAAACAGTGAGAAGTTACTTATTGAAGTTTGTTCTGCTGATTTGGCTCATTTACCTGCACAGTCAGCACTCGCTGCAGCAGAAGCCGATGTGACATAGCTTATGGATGCAGCTGAGGTATTTACCCTGATTACTGTCATCTGTTTGAAATCCCAGCCAGTAAAATCTCAACTCACACATATGATACAGATACAGCCCAGAACGGAAGTTTACATTCACCCTGGCAAAATGTATTCAAACTGTTTCATAATCCATTCCCTCTGTTCAGTTCAGCCACCTACTTTATTTGGAAGATGTGAAATGTGATAGTAATAATGTAATCACACTCTGGGAGGGTCAAAAGTTTACAGGCACTTCTTTGAATATTTGATGGCGTTGCCTGTAAATTATGGAACTCAAATCAAATGCCCTCCACAGGCTTTGCACAGCACTCTGCAGGGTTTGTGGCCCACTCCTCCTGCAGAACTCATACAACTGAATCCAGTTTGTGGCCTTGTCCTTGTACAAATGGGCTTTTCACATCATCCCATTAATGTTCTTTGGAATAAGGTCAGGGCTTTGTGGTAACCGCTCCAAAACCTTCACCCCTTTAACCTTAAGCTAACTGATTTTACCATCGTACCATTGTTAAAAACAGGATTTTAGTTTTGCACAGAGATTCATTTGTGTCTGAGCTTTAGGTTAATCATCTTCAGGTGAAGTTAAAAAAATATCTGAAGTGTTTCGTCTCACTTCACTGATGAACAAGATGAAGTGAAACAGGATGGAATCTAGAGCTGGTTCATTTTCCACGTCCCGTCCAATGTAGGAGCTTAAAATGCTGTGATTTATGTCGACTAAAGTCACCTTTAAATGACAGGTGCATAATGTGCTGATAGTTTTACAGTGATAAAGCCAACTCGATTTGCATTAGTAATACGCAGCAGGACATGTTTCTTATTGTATTATGTTTGTTTAGAAATGGAGCAGGTGGGTTATGGTTAAGGTATTTCAGGTTCGACCAGGGCGTCCAGGTCCTTTGGCGTCCCCATGTCTGAACTTGGTCTGGATGAAATTAAAGGTTGAATCAGGGATGTTAAAATGAGTTCTGCTTTTCCTAGTGCCTGACAGACTGTAGAAATTGCTGTAGACTTTACAGAATTGGAATAGTCTGAAAGAAAACTAAAAGTACACCAATCCAGTGATGGTTTGGATTTGAAGCTGGTGAAAGAATTTTAAATTTATCCACTGATTATTTCGCCTGTTTCTGAACTCTGACATTCTCTCAGGAGCATCTGTCGACCTTTAGAGGCCCAAAGGTGGACTACTCCAGTGCATGAATATTTTTTATTCTCCCAGAGTCACTCATAATACAATACTATCACAATAAATCTGCCCAAATAACAATGGTATCAGTAATTCTGTGATACTTGATATATTGCAGGAAAAGTACCTGTGATATTATTTCAACAAGTAGTAAATAAAAGCTGGATTTTTTTCCTCAACCTTTTATTTTATCAGGCAAGACATTAAGTTTCTTATATATAATGTCAGAAGTGTCTATTCTAAGTAGTTGGCCCAAATGAGGGAATTTATAGTGAAATGAAATGTTGAGCATTGTATATATTCAGCCTGAGGCACTGTTTCCTGTGTCGGCTTCATAAAACTCCAAAGACAAAAATCATGATTTTCATTTTCATCTAGTGTTGCAGGATTTAAGTGGTTGCTTAGAAAGCACAGAAAAAAACCCACATTTTTCATTGTTAGACACTAGGTGTTATATGTGACATTTATTTATGAACATGTTTCTTTTTTCTTTCTAGTAAGCATTATAGCTGTACCTTCCAGACTTTAGATGAGCAGAGACTTCAAATTGATTTCAAATGAAAGATGAAGCGATTTGAGGCAGAGTCACGCTTATCATGGAACCCACACTGTGATGTTCACCTGAGAGTAATGACTGAAAAGTCACAGGAATGGAATTTATGTAAGGGTTTTGTGTGTAAGATTTATGAGGTTTTATGGGGATCTAATTACAGAAATAGAATGCTATGTAATATAAAGATGTTTTCATTAGTGTATAATCCTCTGCAGCAAGAATAGTTGTATTTTCGTTACCCTTGGATGAGTTGTTAATGTGAATAAAAGGAAAACGTTAGTTCCACAGAATCCGCCGTGTTTCTACAATAACACAGAATGGACAGAAAATGTCCAACCTGAAGGCACATTAACTTCCAGATCACTTTGACTGGTGAAATGGTGATTAGTGATGATAAACACTAGAGCCACACTGGACTTAGCATCGACTAATACGATGACATTTAACTGATATCTGTGGTCCATGTTTAGGTGGTGTGTTATACAAGGCTACCTGTGATTTTTCTGTGGAAATTCAGCGCTGACCATTTGGACGCATATTCATTAATGTGGTTAAATAATTACAGCCTTTTATAATATGCATGATAATATCTTAATAAATTCAAAAGCCATTCTACAAATTGTACACAAGCCAAAACCATTATTAAGACACTCTTGTATGCCAGAACTTCATACCTTATTCCCTTATTTGAAGGATGTTTATGTTCGATGCAGACCTCTTTTTCTAATGTCCTTTGTTTATTGAGTAGAAATAGTTTTTATTAGTGGAATAGCGGAACACCTCATTCTCATTCACTCCTGTTTATAATGTGAAAACTACTTCAGTTTGCTTTTATTTTGAAACGGCTTAAAGTCTTGCCTTTGTTTTAAAAAAAAAAAAAGTCCTTTAGCATTTCAGTGAATATAAACTATTCATTACTAAACAGCAAGCTTTTATTGTCATAACTGTTATTGTATAAACACTGGCTTCTGTGGTATGTGTAAGTTTCTACAGATAATTTTCACTGAAATAAGACACACGCCTTTAATATCTGAAACCAAACAATAACCCTTCAGATGAGCGCTCTAGACGTTGATCGTTCATTCATTTTTCAAACCACTTCGGCTACGTTCAGACCGCAGGCAAATGTGGCCCAAATCAGATTTTTGTGCCCATATGTGAACTGTGTCCGAGCCGTTAAAGGCAGTTTGAACCGCACAAATCCAATTTTTCAAATCGGACCCAGGCCACTTTCACATGTGGTCCTAAATCTGATGCGTATAAAGGCAGGGTGCACCGTGGATGGTTTCCAGTTGACGTATACAGACAAACACTCACTCACTCTTCCTTTCACACCTATGATTCAAGTGAACCAGTTATGACCCATTAAGTGCATGTTTTTGGAGGGTGGGAGGAAGCTTTAGGACCCAGACAGAACCGACACAAGCGTGGGGAGAACACACAAACACACACTGAGGTGCCGGTGCGAAGGACTACACCGTCTGAATTACATCGTTGATATAATTAGTTGGCTTAGATGGCAGCACATTACGCGGCAGACACCTGAAGTTTATCCATTTTACTTTTCACCCTGACTGTAATAGAGGACTGACTTTCTTTTAGTTGTTGGTGTCAAACCAGCCCCAGGCTATTATCAGAGACCTGGATGGTAATTAACTCCCACTTTTGATTTGACTAAATGCGGTACATAAGGTCTACAATAAGACAATCCTCAATCATTTCTATCTCCAACAAGAAAATAGAAATTTGTAATAAGAAAAGTGAAAGGAGGATAGTGAGAGAGTCTTTATTATATCCTCCAGAAGAAAATAGTCCACTAAGATGCAGAAAGCCTTGTACACTGTGGTCTAATGAGTATTTCTAAACCTGGATTTCTTCATGGCCACTTCATTAATTTGCATAATCACTTCAATTTGATTCAATTTGATACAAAAACAGTTTGGTAAACGGCTGAAAGACTTTTTAAAAAAACTATATTTTCTATGATACAAAAAGGGAATAAATAAAAACGGCAAACATCAGCAGCAGCTATCGACCAAATTGATGCTTTAAAAGTCTCATCAGTGTCACCTCAGTGAACCTTAAACGCCGACACCTGCTGTGTCGAGCCTCAGCCGCGGTGTTAATATATTACAAGGCGTTCTTTCATTAATATCTGCAGCCAGAAAGAACTGGATTTTTAGTAGAATTAAATCATTTGATACAAATATAGAGAACAGAATGTCAAGAGGAGAACAATGTCAAGTATGTCAACCACTTACTGTTTTATGACCTTTAAGTGGTAGATTTCTTCAGAATTCTAATATTTATTCCATTAACTATTTTTCATTTTAATGAGAAGCAGAAAATTACAGTTTCCTTAAAACATGACTGAATCTTCACCTTTATACAGATGTGATTCTCACAATTATTAATACATAGCAGAGTGTTTTGTTTAGTTTTTTCTAGATAAAACACTCTGCACCAAAAGGGCTTTTGTTTTGAGTCTATATTATTGCAGTAGGTTTCCTGTTGTTCCTTTGGCTTTTATGAACTGTGTACATTTTCAAGGGCATTTTAAAAATTAAATTGCTTTTGTACTTGAGCTAAAATGTATTGACTGTGTCGGTAATTCAGCACCTGCTTGGAGTCAGCACATCTTTGCTCATAGATAATGCAGTGTTTACTTGGAGACTAGAACCAGCACTGTTTTTGTCTCTGCGCTGTTTTGTTTCATGCAACATGTGCCTTGTTTTTTTGTTTTTTTTTCTGGGTTCAGATTGCTCGTGACTTCAATCCAAACTGGATGAGCGCTGTGGAAATCCTGGACGATGACAACTTTTTGGGAGCAGAGAATGCCTTCAATTTGTTTGTCTGCCAGAAGGACAGGTGAGGATGCTTTTCTTTTATCCACAAATAAATAAAACTGGAAATTACATTGTTGGCACATACAGTGGGATTATTTTCATATGAATATCACTTTGCCCACTTTCCCCACAATGTAATGGGCCTCTGAGCCAAGCTGACAAAAAGTTTCTCCTTCCATATTTGCTGTTTAGCTTTATCGCTCTTCTGCATGATTGTGAAAAGCTGTAAAAAGTTGATAATGCTTCGCCTGAGGACAGGAGGCGAGACATCTAAGCAGAACCGTCTTAGGGTCTAAAAGAGTTAGTTTAGTCTCTTCTACTGCTTTACTGCCCACCTAAAAATCAATATAGCTTCCATTGTGCACTATATTATTAAAAATATTTTCACGGTTTTACTCGTGCGGTGTTTCTTTCAGTGTTGTGGTTTCTCTTCAAGTGCTCGTCAAACCAACCAAAACTAGGGATTCTACAGCCAACCAAGTTGTTCTACTAATGTCCAAAACCTGTATTTTACAAGCTTGAGCACAAAGGTTTTTACCAGTACAGAATGTAAACTAAAGTCAGAAAAAACTGAGCCCAAAGTCCATCCTGCCCCTCTCCATCTGTGCACCATACACTATTAAAGAACTTCAACAATAATACTGAGCACATAAATGGGCCATGAAGTGGTAGAGCAGCAATGAGTGAGTTCACCTATAGAAATGAGTCCAATAGATTTAAGTTCATTATAAGGTGAATGAAAGAGGTTCATATGAAAACAATTAGATGGAAATTAGAAAACATCCCACATATGGCAAATAATCTTGTCTAAAGCTAATAAATGATAAAGTGCCACTAGAAAAGGAAACTATTATTTTTTATTTCGATAAAAATGTACAATATATAGAAATGTAAGAAAATTACAGAAAGTTATTTAACTAGCAGATTCCTTTTCATATTTCCTGTTTCTGCTTATCTGTCTTATTTTTTTTTCTTTTTTTCTTTTCTTCTCTTTGTTTTCTGTATTTATGATGCTCTAAACACTGCAATTTCCCCACAATGGGATCAATAAAATCATATCTTATCTAAAAGTACAGTAAAATGTTTTGATGAAACATACCCAATTACAGCTCTTAACGGCAATAAAATGTAAAATCAATAAAACGCCATAAAGTGTAAAGAGCAAATATAAAAGTGGCGCATTTATTATTTCACACAGGCCATTTTATTAAAGTTCATTTTAAGGAAGCGTTTAAAGCAGCTGTGTTTGTTGATCTTGTGTTTTACTGAACCGAGCAGCTGTATCTAAACCTGCAGCGTCAGAACAGTTAAAGGTTCAGATCTGTCAGTCTGTGCGACTTTAAAATACTCTGGATGGTATAAATCACTTCATGAAATTGTAAAGGTTCATGAGAATTACATGTTAGTGTGAAGTTTATGTTTGAATCTGTGAGCTGAACTTTAGCCGAGTGCATTTTTAAGCTAATCAAGTAAAGGAAGCTTCGATGAACCGAGAAACAAGCATTAGAATTTCCATAGAAATTAGTACATTGTGGTTGTTTTATATGCACTCGCAATCTAGCCAAGATAGCTATTAGTTTAGAACTTCATTTGTGTAACATCAAAACAGACTCCAATACAAACTGCACATAAGCACATGCAAATCAATATTGCACCTTTGAAAATGTCTTCCACATTTAATGAGCTATGAGATCAATGAAGCTAAAACTGAAACGACATGACAGAACCTCCGAGATTTTAATGCCCCTGCTCTGTTCTGTATAAGTTACACATGTGAAATTAATGGGGAGGTAAAAAGAGAAATATAATGGGCCAGATGCCATTAGGGAAGGAACTGATATTTGGTTCCAACATTTAAAAAAGGTAAAAAAAAAAAAAAACTTCTAGATGATAATGCCACCGGATAATTTGATAAAGTTTAGGTCAGATTAATATTTAGTTTCCATTATATAGTTTACCTTTATTGCCAGGAAAGTACAAATAACATTAACAACTAGAGGCCAAATTGGCTTTTTAAATATACCCATCATCCCGCAATTTTCAGCGAATCCCTAATCTATGATGACCAAATGCAGTGTTTGAAGCAGGAGTACGTCAAATTCACAACACTCTGAAAGATGGGCTGTGTTGAATATTCAAAAGTGTGGCTTCACATTGTGAATAAAAATGACAACAAGGCAAAGTGCAATGAATCTGAGAAGTTAATTAGCTGTAAGTCTTGAGCTTGTTTTGAAAGTTGATCTGACCTGTGGATGAGGCGTTTATTCGTTAGTGGTGACAGAAAGAGGGGAGAGCAAGCAAACGTTCGCCTGGACGGATTAGAAGTAAATGAAAACTAAATATGCAAAAATGAGTTGCCAAATATACTTTGTCTCCTGTTAATATTCCAAATGCACACATAGATAATGTGCATCTGTCTGTCTCAAGAATGAAAATGTGTGTGTTTGTCTCTAGAACTTTGAAAAACACTTTAAGTGCTCAGGAACCACTTCTATCCATTATTTAATATTTTTAATGTTCAATCCTACTCTTTTACAGTATTTAATTTCAAAAACCAAGAAATACTGCTTGATTTTTAAAGTAAAATAAGTTACCTTAAAAATTTTTACTTTACTTTAAAAAAACTTTTTTTTTATCTAAATATCACAAATGCACGACTGTTTCAACCATTTTTTAACTGAAATAAGGAAATGATAGGAATTAGATTAAATAAGCAGAACCAGAATTGTTTATTTCTAGTAGTACTAAGTCTATATGTGAGAATGTAAAACTATGTATGACTTTTTTTACTGTAACTAAAACTGAGCATTTTTTTGTTTTTTTGACTGAAACTCAAGCTGGACAGATATTTTATGTGCTCTTTGAAGGAAAATGACTGTTGAAAGTTACTCCCAAGGTTCACTGTCTCAGACTAACATTTGTGGATCTTTTATATTAGTATTAAACTGTAGGAAATAAATTGGCACCCTTCCATTCTTTTACATGGATTTTACATTGATGCATGTTCAGTAAGATCAAAAATGGTCCCAGAACAGATCCATGGGGAACACCACTGCTGATGTTCACTGTTGAAGATTTAATATCCTAAATGAAGACAGAAACCACTCAAATAGTTGTCTTTGGAAACCCTCTGCTTTGCGGCAGTGGAAAAGCAGTGGTGATACAAACCTGATGAAACGTGATTTTATTGTAAGACAAGTTGATTTCAAGGAAGTGAAGATGGATGTGCTGTGAACGGCCATGTGTTGCATTAATGCCGTTGCTTATTATCTCCCTAATCCATCAAACTGGAGCCACTCAGTGTTGTTGACCTTTATTTTTGTATCACATCTCTTTCTGCTGCTCTGTCCTCTGTACTTCGGCCTTTTATCATTACCTCCTTATCATTCCCTGACCTTTTCGAACACTTCTGATGTCTCTGCCTCTCTTATTTTCCTTTTGGATAATCGATCACTGTTGCTTTGCCAATTTTTTTAGATTTTGCCTTTGACATGGCCTTAACTTTTTTCCTTCTAACTCCTTTATTTGCTCTCTACTCTTTGTTTTTGTCCTTTTTTCTTAAACTTCCACACCACTGACATTTCTTCTCTTAATTTTCACCGTCCTTGTGTTTTCTCTGTCCGATTGTACCCTTCAGTGCGGCGACCACAGACGAGGAGCGGCAGCACCTCCAGGAGGTGGGGGTCTTCCACCTCGGGGAGTTTGTCAATGTCTTCTGTCACGGCTCTTTGGTGCTGCAGAACCTGGGGGAGAGTTCTACGCCCACTCAGGGCTCGGTGCTCTTTGGCACCGTTAACGGCATGATCGGTAGGTGTACACATGCAGATGCACATGTACACAGAGGGTTAATCCTGCAGCTGCTGTTATAAATGGGAATAGAATACAATAGAATAGATCTTTATTGTCAGTGTTACTCTGTATAAATGAACAGAGTGACGTTTGAAGCTCCACAAAATAACTCCAACTAGCTGCCACTGCCAACAAATAGATTTAAATGTTACCTCCGACAGTTGCTTTGTTTTGCAACAAGGTCTGAGCTTTGACAGTATGAATACAGCCATCAAACAATGTTTTGTGTGAAACAGGTCATGTAACTCATTTCTAGTCTCAACGTTTAGCACAAAATACCAAAATTCTAAATATATTGAAGTGAAGGACAACATCTGGAGCAACCAAACTGTGAGAATAGAGAAGAGTATCTGTAACATGAACGTCATGAATCAAACACTTTGCCACATGTGTGACTTTTCAGCGTGAAGACGAGACTCCAGGAAATGTTGAAACCTTTTCTATTTTTGTTGAACCGGTCTGGCACAAATATATTAAACTCTTTTATTGAACAAGTGCCGCAGCTGTCACAGACTCACATCTCTGCTGGTATGAATAATTTACTTTTTTTTATTCGTTTTAGTAGTTTCTCACTTTTTTTTTGGGTTATAATTTAGCTTAGCGGCAGATGCTCAAAGAGTTTGATTCAATAGGTGAGAGAGCTGTCAATCAAAGTCAAGATAACAGTCAGGGCTAAAGATATTAAGCCCTAAATATAAAGATTAAAAAAATTATTATTGTAATACACAATTATATCAAGACAATCCTAGTCCTTTCTGTTGCAGTATGACATAAAAGTGTATCATGATCATTATCAATATATCTTATAGTCTTAGTTTATTTCCTTTTTTTGTCATTTTATTTATTAAAGTTTTTTTTCTCTTTCTTTTTTGGAGCATGAACCCAATAAATGTTTCAATCAAACAGTGGCCTTAAGCTTTAAAGGGTCAATTCACCCAAAACCACACATGAAACATTTTCCTTTTTTTCGCTGCCCTAGCATCACTTAGAGTTTCATTGTCAAACTTTTTAACCATCAGCTGCTCAGGTTTCTGCTGCCACCTTGATTAAATGAGGTCAACAGATATTAGGCTTTGGACCTCACAGCACTGGAAATATTACATTTTAAAGATTTATTTTTAGACTATGTCCTTCTCCCTGCAGAAAAGGCACCAACTTCAATGTGAGAAGGTTCCATTATCTATTTTTAGACTTTTGGACACTGAACAAATCTGAACAGTTCAAGCAGAATATCATGAAAAACATGTTTACAAAAGCGTGGGGAAGTGCATTCATGAGTATAAAGTTTCAGTTAATTAAAATAATTGGCAGAGAGTGTAATTTTTTAGTTTACTCACAAACTAATAACCAGTTAACTATTAGCTGTCAGTTGGAGTGTACTACACTGCTTTCCATTCATAGTTTTTCCAATAATCGGCCTGGCTCATAGTCTAATTAGAGAGCGAGTAAAATTCTGTCAAAGCCATTTGTTCAGAGCTAATGTTTCTCTTCTCAGAAAGAGCAAAGAAAAGGAGAGAAATGATCATTTTACAAGTCATTACTCAGATATAAGCGAATAACTTTGAGGCTGACTAACGACGGTAGTGATGACGAACAGGACACAGCGGTAATTTACCTCATGTGGTCCCACAGTAGCAACAACGCACGGCACCTAATGTCACCTCAGCCCCCTCTGCAAGTCTTTAAAAGAGTCTCCAAGGAAGTTCTATGACAGGAAATGAGAAGCTGTACTGTACTTTCCAATGAAAACTCTGCAGGAGTCAGAAAACCCAAATGAGCTGCAGTGTGCTATAAAGAAAAATAGTCCATTGCTCTAGTCTTCTGAGCTCAGTGAGGTTCTGCATATATGAGATGTTTGTATGAATTAGTTGTTTCAGGGAAAAAGGAAGCTACAGTGATTTCTGCATGATTACTCCCAGAACTAAGCAACAAGAAGACAAACTCGAATAAACATGTTTTTCTCTGTTATTGGACTGAGACACTGAGATAAAAAATAATTGCACAGATTCTGGTGGATGGCCTTTTTGAGCTGGAAAAAAAAATTGCCATTGAATAGCAAATGATTGTGTGCAATATAACGTTGGAGTGAAAAATGAATACAGTGAAAACTGCTTATAATGGGCATAGTTATAATTATGGATCAAAGAGCTTCAGACACATTCACTTCTATACAAATGTTTAAGTTAATGGGTTAAAGAAACTGACAGATCAAGGCATGATATGAAAGATATGAAAATAAGTAGTTGAAAAACAGCAAAAGCAATAGCTGTAGTTCAGTAAATCATTAGAATTTAGTGCAGGGGTGTCGACTCATTTTAGTTCAGGAGCCACATTCAGCTCAATTTGATCTCAAGTGGGCAGGACCAGTAACATAACACAATAACTAATAAATAATGTCAACTCTGAACTAGAGATGTAATGATATGACAAATTCATATCATGGTTATTGTGACCAAAATTATCACAGTTATCATTATTATCGCAGTATTGTTAAAATGGGCTCAAAAAGTACTTATACACACACTGAAATAATTTAACCAAGCTGTATTTTGGGAAAAAAAACGAATAAAATAACATGCACAATGTACTTTCTGTTGGCAGTGCATTAAAATATTAACATATAAACATCATACATGCAAATGTGCATTAAAGATGGCACCTTATGGCCAGAAGAGATATCTGCACGAGAGGTGGAAATTGATAGGATTTGATCAATATCAATACCATTGTTGATTCTGCTTACCAAGCCAACTCCTTATTAATTCTCCTATCGATTGCTGAGTGGGAAAAAAGGTAGTTGGTCAGGTCATAGTGGAGCGTGTTTGGCCATTTTCCGTATCAAGTTTGAGTTGTTTTAGTTTCTTCAGAGAGAGACGGGAACACACACCCCTCCCCGGTCCATGCGGGAGCCCATTATCCCTGAATCTTTAGAGCGCTGTCCATGCAGGTGCCTTCAGCCAGGTTTTCAGAGGCCAAACATTGCAAACTGCTCATGTGCACCTGGAGTGCCACTGCTTCTTCAGGAAATAAGCAATATCACCATGAGTTTTCAAAGAGCGGTAGTCAAAACCAGTTTTTATGATAATTAGAATTTCAATGGTAATACTAACCATCTGGAATTTTACCACAGTTTATCGCAGTACCACTAATCGTTACATCCCTACTCTGAACTTTTCTCTATGTTTTAATGTGGCAAAGTAAAATTACAAACTATTATTTCACAAAAAATATGAATTACCTGAAAAAACTGCTGTTGTTTTGTTTTCTTTCAACACGTGTCCATCTTACAGATCACAGTGAATCTACAAACACACAAAATGCCTACTGTGTACTGTACTACATATTTTATCCTGTGTGCATGCACCTCTGAGGGCAAATAACATTGTTACATTGTTTTTTTTATTATTTTCCAAAGCAACTTGAAGTCAAACTCTAACATGTTTTTGTTTGTTATTGGGCTGGAACATTGGGATAAAAATTACAACAGCTTCTGCTGGATGGTCTTCATGACTTAGTAAAATGGTGTAGAATATGAAATGAATGAAAAAATGGGATGGTGTTATCTTTGCTAAGAAAATGAAAAATGAATACAGGGCAAACTGGTTCCAGACATCACATCCAGTTGAACTCATCAAAAAGCCTTGGACAGAATCATTTTAACACAGTGTAAATGATTGACTTTAAGAGACAGAGCACACAGTGTTGCATAGGCTGCAGGAAAAAGTGGCACCAATCTGATTTATTCACTCAAATGCTGCTCTGATCGTTTTTTTCCTCAACGGTGTGAACATTAGAAACAACATCCAGTCTTTTCAGTTGTGATCTATTTACAGCCCTCTATCGCGAATCAAAGTTTTGCCTCAAAGCACTTTACTGTCGGCTCAGGATACAACACCATCAGTCCTTGGACCCTTAATTCGAGCCCACCCCCACCCCCCCAGGAAAACTTTTTCTTATGAAAATTGTTACAAAAAAATCAACCTCTTGAAGAGTCGCAGAGGAGGGATAGAGCAGACACAGTAGTAGGTGTTGGATGTACAGACATTTGGAAAAGCAAAGGGCACAGAGGATTTATAAATATCATGTTTGATTGAATGTCCGGACCCCTCCCGAATGTGGTCCTGAGTCGGATACAGATCTGATCCGTCTCAGTCGGCAGATTAATTCATGCGACTTTTACATCCTTTTAAATGGAGATGCTTCACAGTCCTGCACTAGAGAGCAGCACTCACATGCTAAAGCACCTCAGATGTAACATGTACATGAATGCAGCAGTAAATTGAAACCAGAACATCATCTATAACAGTAAAAAACACTGTCTGGGACATTTTTAATGCACAATCAACATTAGTAATACTCCAATTTTTTAGCTTAAATGTATGTTTTTTTAAGTACTTGTAATGGAATATTTTCACTGTGCATTAGGATTTTACTGGAGGAAATGATCTGAACTAGAGCTGCAGCTATCGATTATTTTGTAATCGATTAATATCTTGATTCTTTGACTTGATATGATTAAAGAATTATTTGAATTGGTGAAAAAATTGTAAAAATGTTAAACAGACATGTCTGAAAATGACAAACACCTTGTTCTTTATTCCAGAACCAGCTGAAAAAACAACCAGAAAAAGTATAAAAGCAAAAGGATATATATTACTAATATCTATATAGAAATAACAACAACAATAATATAAAAGTATATACATAAGAATGTCTATAGATATAAACAACAACAATCCAGTCAAATGACATTTACAAGCAACATGTGCAAGACGTTTGGATCCAACAACTTAGGATGGATCTAATGTACAACAAAAAAAATGTTTTTAATGTTTGTGGCAAA
>JAPTYQ010000018.1:23744218-23756034 GCA_029814465.1 Ostorhinchus cyanosoma | reverse complement strand
GGGGGTCTTAAATTGAAAAATGGGAACCACTGCTTTATGTGATAAGAGTTGGATGATAATAGAAGGTACAAACACACTCTTTATGGCTGATAATTTAAAAGGATAAAGTGGTTCAAAGGACCAGTAGTAGCAAAAATTAGAAAATATAAATGCAGATTTAATAAATACTTAATATTAATACATGAATTCATATTAGTAAAGCAACAACAAAAGCTTTGTAAACATTTTAAAAGGTAGTTAACTGCATTTATAATATTAAAATGATGCATATAAATGTATTATAAATGTTCATAAGCTCCTCATCATCTCTTTCTTATGTAAGAGATGATGATATTTCTATGTATAAAATGTTTTGTAAGAATTTATAACCTGTGAACGAACACACACTGAGCTTTAGGTGAAATGGAGAACAACACAGGAAAGTGATTGATTTGCTTTTTTACTGTTTATTTGACTGATTAGTTTCTGAATCCTTGTGCAGAGTGTGAGAAAATGCTGTGTTGAATTTCCCTCGGCTTAAGGACACTTACTTTTTGTTGATTTTCCCCACGAACATCTGCTGAAGAAACGAATAAATGCTATTTTGTCACTTGTGTTTCAGTTTGACACCATGTTAAACTTTGAATCGACCCCAAGGCCTGTTTTTTTTTATTCCCGTTCACTGACGACAAGAAATGTATTTTTTTGTCTGTGTGGTTCTCAATTTATTTCTTGGCACAACAGGTGCACAGGTGGAAAAACAAATAACAGAAGCATATGCTGCTTTGCCTCTTGAGTTTCAACACATAAATAACAGCTAAAGTATGTTTCCCTTTAAAGATGAGCCGGTTAGTAATAAAAACATCGCAGAAAAAAACAACTTAATGGTGATTTATTTAAACAGTTAAAACAACTCCACAAACAACTGTAATCACTCTTTAAAACATCAAAAAATAAACTACATGTGTATGTAGTAATAAAATAAAGGAACTAAAAGAGTTTGAAAAAAATATATTTCTATTTTTGTCATAGTTTTACTATAACAGGATTTACATAAAAAAACACATTTTCACTTTCACTTTTGATTGTTGCTCACAGATAAGTGTGATGTCCTGAATAATTATTGTTTTTTTTTTTTAAGTAAATGCAGTTTTGACATCAAAATTGTACTTTGAACTGATGATCAGTCAAAAGTCTGTTTGTTTCTACATGTGTTTTCTGGTCTATGGTGAAACTAAACATAACAAGGAGAATAATCATTCAATAACAACAAGTAACAACAAGGAATAGGAAAGGAGACATATATAAAGGTAAATGTGGAGTTAAATACAAAAACATGGCTTAAACATAATGTAATAGAATTATTTACAATAGAGAATAAGGGGGATATAAAAAAAGGCACAGATATATTTAATTAATATACACAATCCATATTAAAATAAGATCCCCTGTCCAGTACAGCCAGCTGTTTGTAACTCATATCAGTCATATAATATTTCCACCATAACAATGAGCAGAACCCACAAATACAAACACACGTAACTGACTTTTAAGTTTTATTTGGATAAAACTTGACAATTTCACAGTCACAGACTAATTTCCAGTGTCAGGCATAAGAGTTGAGGTTCATTCCAGTTATAAATGATCATAAAAGTCTGTCCGTGTTTTCCTCCGTCAGTTTTTATCGCCTCTTGATGTTCAAATAAAATCAAACCTGCTCAGTATTCTTGTCGGCAAACACTTAGTGATGTTGATTCACATGGATATTCTCACCCAGGGGCGTCATCTAGTCAATCATATACGGTTACATTTAGTTTTATATACTTGGATTTTTTTTTTTTTTTATATCACTACACCAGCTTTTGGAGCTTAAAAACCTCCCACATTATTTTAAGGTACAATTGTAAATAGTGTGTAATAAAAAGCGATAAAGACATCTGCATGTTAGTTTTTCATGTTGTTATTGTTGTAAATGAAACTTTATTTTCAACATATTTGTATTAAATCCACACATTTTAATGAAGTAAATAATATCCTGTTACTATATATGTTCTTCTAACTAACACACGAACCTGAACGAAGTTTAGGCTTTGACATTGTACATTTTAGTTTCCAACTCCTCAGCAGTGAAAGTATCTATTATTTGTCCTGAAAGTCACTAGAAGTTTCTAAATGATGTCAGCAGCTAATTTGCATAATTGTAAATGTGCATGTAATTGTAATGAACGATGTAGGAGAGAGGAAAATACAATGTGGAAGAGGAAAAAAAGGTGTGTATAAAAACACCCTAAATATGTTTAGAACTACAAATGGAATATACTTGGCCAATTGTTTTTTTTTGTCCCAGTTCCAGCTGTCCTCCTTTATGCATTGACCCAAAACAGACACTCTGGAGGAGTTACTTAGCGTAGTTATTTATTTGTATGTTTGTTTAGTTTATTATCTTCATTTTCTTCAGTTTGGTTTGTCTTTTAATGGTTCCCTTAGGAGACTACAACAAGTCACAGTAAAACATAAACATTTTTAACTATTACATTTTTAATTTTCCGTCTACATTAACAATCTAAATGGACCAAAAAGAGACGATAGAGAAAACTGTCGATGGCAATGGGAGTGATTTATATTCAGTGCATCGCTTTGTTTTAGACAAAGAACAATATGTGTTTTCACGTCAGAATCTCCAAAAGTCTCCAAAAACACCAGAAAAAGTTGATAGATTTGTCACGAGTTGCTTTTTTTGATAAAGAGTTTCCAGAGGGGTTTGAAAATCACTAAATATACCAACAAAGTGTCTAGACTTTTACAGGAAGGCAGACCGACCTTGTGTTTTTATGACGGTGAGAAAGAAAATCATTTGGTGTCATTCGGAGGAAAAATGTGTGTTTTTTAGCATCTGAATCACTTTTATAAAGTGGGTAAAAGTTTCCAAAGAAATTTAAGAAGTAGCTAAATGTGTTACTAGATGCTTTTTGAAAGGTAGTCTGACAACTTGATAAATCTAGCAACAAAAGTGTTAGTTTGGCATCAGTGACGTTTGATCAGAAAATGAGGCTGTTTTCTACACTTGGACCTGGACATCAGTCTAAGCTGGAACTATAAGATCAAAAGTATCAGGGCAAAATAGGAACCGTGTCACTACAGTGGACAGCTGTTCTACATCTGTTCTCTTGTATATTGATGGGTTTAGTTGTTTTAGTTCCATATCAGCCGACACTCATGCATCAGCTCATACACTGACGTTCAGACCATTACTGTAACTTTGCTCTTCTTGATGATAAGAGGGGGGGGGCTCTGCTCCACACACTAAATGTGTCTTTTTCTTCCCGTGTTGACCTCCACTCTCTGTATCTGTTGTTTGATTCCAGATCGACGATGGCAGCGGTATGAAGCGCGAAGCCACGGTGGACGAGGTCATCAAGATTGTGGAGGAACTGACGAGGATCCACTAGCCTCGACCTCCACCCACAACCGACGGGGGTCTCGAAGAGGACCGAGGAAGGGACGGGCTGCAGAATTGTAAATAATTCTAAATAAACAGTGTGTGCATGTTCGTCCTTCAGACTTCAATGATTTGTCGACCGTTGAGACCTGAAGCTGCTACATCCGTTCTGTAGCTCTCTGTATTTAGACCTGAGTCTGTAGGCGAAGTGCGTAGCATCCTGTTTGGACAAAAAGACCAAAGTAAAGACGTTGGTCTGGGGGAGTGTTTGTGTGTGTGTGTGTGCGTGTGCGTGTGTGTGTGTACGCATGTGTGATCGCGTCTGTGTGGAATAACGTGTGACTATAAATAAGATGAAAAAGGCAGACTTTCCTCTCCAAAACATACTCGGGGATATCTGACAGTTTGAAGCAGGTTAAAAGTTTGAGGATCCTTTACAGTTGAACACAGTTGAAATCTGACTGATTTACACTTTTCAACTTTATCATTGAAGTCTGGAGTAAAAACGCTGTGTGGGATGTGAAATGAGGAAAATGATAGATTTATAGCTATTTTGTCTTTGTGATGTTTTCTTTGTTTATTCTAATAAACTTTGCTTTAGTACTGTTAATCGTTGTGGGGGTTTTTTTGTCTTTTTTTTTTTCCTTAATCAGGTTTCACAGGTGGTGAAAGGCAAATAGAGTGACTTTTTCCTTTAAAAACACAAACCCCACTAGAGTCTTCCAAAAATACTGCTGTCAATCATCACTTCTGTCTGTGTATTTACCTGCAGAGACCCCGCCTTCTACCTGGAATTTCTAATTTTGTTCAGGACTTTTCTGGGCATCGGTTTGTTCGAGCAACCAATGAATAAGTGAAACAATAGAAAGAACAAAGCAGCTCCAGGTCCATCTCCCTTTTTCTGTTCCTCATTCACAGTGATGTGAAAACTGCAACAGGTTCTTTAACCCTTTAACTGATGCTGTATCGTCTCATTTATTAAACCACCATCAGTTTGATACAGAGCACAAAGGTTGGAGAAAACCAGGATTCATCCGGTTCAGATAGTTACAGACGGGTTCAGGACCAGGTGACGGCCCTCCCTGGCCCCGCCCCACCCCCCTGCTACCCCTACTCCTATAAAGGGGCAGGATTATATAAGTAGAACTTCATCCCGCTCCTTTTCAATTATGTTCTATAAAATATTTAACCCTTGTGTGGTGTTTTTATTTTTGTTCCTCAGTCTCGTGGACCCGCTAGAACTTTGGGTTTTCAAAACAAATACAATCAAACAATTTTATGTTCAAATATTCAACAGATGTTTACTTCATCATCCAATTACAAGTCATATGAACAGCAAACGTGGTTAATATTTGCCCTTTACTTTTGTTAGATCACATTTATGTATTGACGTGCAACTGTTTTTTTTAGTATAATGGCACAAAAAAAAAAAAGAAAATCAGTTATAATCAAGTGGAGTGAGTGAAGAAAAAAAGCTGTTTCACAACTAAACCCACCAAACCCCCTGTATGTGATTTAAATGCGTAGGACAGTATGTGCTCATTGAAAATGTGTTTTAGTTTGTGTTCTTCACAGAAAATGAGCCAAAACCAATGAATTTCAGGTTGAAAAAATAATAGTTTAATTTTTCTTTTGATAAAACCTGAAAACGGGTCCCACAGACGCAAACACCAAACAAGGGTTAAACAAATAAACATTTCACACATAGTTTTTCCACCAGAGTCCAGACCTGAACCACATTGAGAATCTTTAGGAATGTGATGAGAAGATTTTCTACAGCGTATTAATACAAGATGAAAAATGAATGCAACTATGGATGTAAAAATGTTTTATTATATAATTGTGACATTGCACGATGAAAGCCACAGTAAATTTGTCCAGTAAAGAAGTGGGATTTTTCTGTGGCTGTGGACGTTCCCTCTAGAACCAGCTTTCTCACCCAAAAGTGGGTCACAGACTTATTTCAAGTGGGGCTTGAAGTATGTTGTTGCTTTAAACACTATATGTTCATGGAAAGATGTGAAGCAAATATGATCCTGATGGTTTTAATCTGCATTTACAAACACTGACAAAAAACCCAAATGAAACATGAGTGTGACATGAGTTCAACTATTAAAACTGAAATGTTGCTTAGATCCCAAATGCACAGTATGTGTATTTGGATGTAAATGATAAAAAAAATAAAATACACTAGTTTTTGCCAAATGTGTTCATTTGGTTTACATTCTATACGTGGGTCATGACTTGCCTTTTATGTAGAGCTGTGGCCTTCGATTACTGTTGTTATCAATTCTTTTCTTTGATTTGATTCAATTAAATGTTCTTTTCAAAAGGTGAAAAATGTAGTAAAAATCGGAAAATAACTTCTGTTTTATTCCAGAACCAGCTGAAACAAGCACAAAAAGTATAAAAGTTAAAGGTTATATCAAATATATCTAGATTTAAACAACAAACAAATCAAATGACATTTAAAACACACATTTGATCCAACTTAGCAACTTATGTTGTTTGTGTTGATCCTGGCGTCATGTGCGTCACAATAAGCGTCCGTGTGAAACAACAACAACAGTGGAACCAATGTTTACCTGCAGCGAAATGAAGGAAACAAAGATTCAATTCAGGAAAATTGTAATCGAATAATTGTTTTGAGTCGATTAATCAAATGTTTCCGCTCATTTTTTTTTTTTTTTACTTTATTTCAGATATATTACACTTTTGGTAAATATTTGCAGGTTTTCTTTGTTCTCTGAGGTATTCATGAAATATCTTTGGGTTTTAGACTCTAATCTGCAGCTTTGAGAATACTTTAACCAACATATTATACAGTGAAGTGATATTTTATTGTCCAAATAATGTACGGTGAAAATGATCAACAGAGTATTTGCAGTTGTTCACTCTCGCTCTGCTTTGTATTTCAGTTTCTTTCCATTTAACCCTAACGACCCAATTCATCCACTGAAGTAACTGTTTAATCCCTGTTGATCCGCTAATCCTATCAAAACAGTTAAATAATGGGTGTAAAATACAGTTATTTATCTTTTCATGCTCATCAGATATGACCCATTTGGACATTCAGAGGCTCTGTAGTTACCGTGGAAACACCGTCATCTTCTGACATTGATTCACCAGTAAAACTTATGGAGTTGGATCGATGACAGCGGATGGAGACGCTGGGTTTATGTTCAGTTCATGACAGGAAGTCACTTTTTCTTCACTTTTCTCTATTATCGATAGAATAACCTTCAACTTTACTCTGAGCTTTTATGAACATCTACATCATCAGTGAATTAAATGCTGGAAAATACCAGATTTTTACTGAAAGAAACTCAAAATACAGAGGATAATATTACAATAAATGGTGATGAACCACTTAAGGGCAGTTAAATGTTTAGAGCGAGGAACAGACTTCTGCCTGGTTATTTGCAGAGATTATTTGTTTTAGTATCACAGGATGAAAAACATAGAAGGAGATTTAACTTTAAACTGCAAAGGGTTCAGACTAATGTAAAGCAAATGTGTATTTGTTTTTGTGGGGGTCAGGATGTGGAATTCTTTGGCAATGGACAAGAAGAGCTGTACAAATATTTTTCAGTTTAAGAGGTTATATAAGGAGAGAATAGAGAAACTTTATAAAAACATGTAATGGAATCATTCTATTTATGGATTTTGGATTTTTTTATATTTTCATTGACTGTCATGTAAACTGTTTACTGTAAAAGCAGATGTTTAAAGAAAGGGGCAGGGATTAGAATAAATTTACTTCATACTGATCTTTTCCAATCATGTAGATTGGAATGAATCAATAAATGAAAATATAAAGAAAACTTCCTTTTGGAACTGCCACAAATATCACAGTGGATCCTTTTTGGGTTGACGTCAGCTGTTCTTTATGGAAATGAAGTGAAGTTCAAATGACAGGCTTTAAACCTGAGCTGCAGAATTCTTTGTGTTTACTTCCATTTCAATAACAGATTCCAATCATTTCCTTCTTAAACAAGGCACCTTTTGCTCCGTCACCTGTGTTGACTCAGTCAGATGTAAATATGACTAAATATGCCCGCTCATGCCCACAGAGTATTAATGAATGTGGGGTAAATACAGGGAGGAAAGCGCTCCATGTCTGTGTTGACTGTGTCAGTAAATCAGTGTGTGCATATTAAACACAGAGACAGGCTTCCCTTCATGTTTCTTGTCAAAACTGCTGAAAACGCTGAATGCTGTTTTCTCACGCGCCTCATTAATTTCTGTTGTGTGAATACATCTTTTTATCTGCAGGAAATTGTGCAGCAGCAGCTTCTTTCGTCGCAGATATCAAAGGTCTGCGTCTTCACTGTTTCTTCTTTTTTTTTAACAGAGGATTTGAAGAAGACTGGACGCAAACTGGTGCTGGAATTCCTTTGCCAGTTTTCCTGAGCTATTTCTGTCTTGCTGTCACTGTCCGCAGGCGTTCAGCCCCTTTTGTTTTGCTCTGATGCTTTTCCCAGTTCCCTCTGGATTGTTTGCACCTTCACCTTCCTCAGATTCAACATTGTTTTCCTGAATGTAATGTGACTGTGAAGGTGTTCCTGGTGAGCTCTAGAGCTTAGAAATAAGAAACTAAATACTCCAAAACATGAATGAATTTAAAACTAAATGCTTAAATCTCCTAGGAGTAATGTCAGATTTAATTTATTGCCATTTTATTAATAAAAATTATGACCATTTATTTATGCATTTGACGCTTTTTCCCAAAGTGACTTACAATGGGTAGTGAACATACAAGAATGGATTAAAAACACAAAAACGGCTGAATTAATGAAAAAAAACCCATATTTTTTGGTGATTTCTTCAGTGCTAAAAGATAACTTACCAAGGACGAACCACAAAATAACGCGTAAAGACCCAAACATCCACAAAGCCTCATGTCAAATATTTAATAACTATTGATCCATTAATCCTATTAATGCATGTGAATAATTGGTGTAAAATTCAGTTTGTCATCTTTTCATGCTCATCAGTTATGACCCATTTAGACGTTCAGAGGCTCCGTAGTTACCATGGAAACGCCGTCATCCTCTACAACATTGAATCACCAGTAAAACCCATGGAGTTGGATCAATGACAGTGGATGAAAACACATGGTTTATGTTCAGTTAATGATAGATTCTGTTTAAAATGTCCTTTTTTTCCCCTAATTTTGTTCTACTTTGATTTAATTTCCCAAAGGAAGCGAAAGTCATGTGTTTTGATATTTCTAGCGTATGTGGCATTTGTACATTTTTATTTAATATTGTATTTATTTTGTATTAAGTTTCTTGTATTCTAAATATTGTTTGGATTTATTATTTATTTTATTTTTATTAATTTTTTTTCTCTTTTGCTCGAAACAAATAAGCAAACAAACAATAACCTTTGACTTTACTCTGAGTTTTTATGAATATCTACATGATTAGTGAATCAAATACAAGGAAACGTGATTTTCACTTAAAAATACAAAATGCATAAGATCATGTCATAATAAATGGTGATAAATCACTTGGGAAAGACAATAGAATTATTTGGAAATCATGACAAAAATAGTTGTGGGTCTTTAAGTGTTAATGTTTTGTCCAATAATATTTATAACTACATCTTATTTTAGTATTAGCACACACTGAAAAAAGAAAAGCAGTGTTTCATAAAGACATTGCAGAGCTGCCATGAAGTCTGTTCAAAACAAACAGGGAGGTTTTCAGTTTTATTCAACAATATAATGAACATTGGCCATGAGCGAAAACAACCAAAAGGCCTGGACAACGCTCTCCTGAAGAGATTTCAAATGGTAAATATAGAAGAATGAACAACAAATGAGGACAAACTTAAGGGGAAAAATAACAGAATCTCATCAAACGCCCAAAATGAGTCGAGCTGCTTCATGTGGACTGAGGGGGCGGGGTTTGAGCCCATGTGGTGTATTAACAGGTCAAATACGACGGTTAAACCACGCTGACGACAGAAAGGTCTCAAAAGAAGTAAAACCAGATATAAATAAACCGATCTGTCTAAAAGATGTGACAGACCAACAAATCATCGCACAAAGAGGATCTGCAGAATCTGACACAATCCATTCGACGGAGGAGACGGAAAACCAGTCCAGGCTGTAGATCAGACTGGTTTTAGTTCAGGGACAAATGGCCTCAAGTGAGTAGAACCAGTAAAATAACACCAGTGTAAAAAGTCCAATTCCATTATGAAAGTGAAACTATCCTGTAACAAAAAGGGGAACGACAACAAAAAATAAGGCCAATTTGAACAATATTCTGCCTCAGTTGATCATTTACACACGTGCATCACAGATCACAGCGGTTCTACAAACACACAGAACATTCAGTAAAAGGCAGAATATTATTGAGACAGAAATGTTTGAGGTTTTCAGCTCCTGAGGCCTGGAACCAGCTTCAGCCTGAGCTCCGTCTGAAAAACACCCATTCTTTTTAACGCTTTTACAGAGAGTGAAATCCTTGGAACCAGGGCTGTCGGTGGATCCTCCATCTCACCTGTTTAAGTAAAGGTGAAATAAAATAATAAAAATGCACTTCATTTTCTTAAGACATTTCAGGTTCTTCATATTTGTTCATATAAGTTTTTGTTTTAGTTTGTAAATGTAAACATTTTCACATATTTTTACTTATTTACACTAAAAGCGGAAATTTGTTTTTATTATTTATCGGTTAATATGCTCATATTTTATTGGTCTCACTGTGGAACCTGAACTAAAATGATTTCAACATCCTTAATTAGTATCTTCAGTGTAATTTTTGTATTTCACAGATTCATTCAGGGCCGGACACCCTTTAGGGGCTGGTTTTAGCCGGGGGGCCGTTTGTTTGACACCCCCGCTGCAGAGTCTGACCTCCAGATCTGCACCCGCTGGAACCTGTCAGTTCAAAGGAGGTTTAACAAGACGAATCAGGCCAAAAAATAGACTGTATTTACATTTCGGATCAGATTACAAAGGCATAGTTCTCATTTCAGAGCGCTCTAATCTATATGTAAATATGTGCCGTATTTAAATGATAAAAATATCCTCCAGTGAGCGCCTGACCTGCTGTTCCTGCTGTTTCTGTCACACTCCTTTTGATGAAATAATTCCCCTTTAAAGTCTGATTTGCTGAATTCCAAAGAGAATAGGTGAAACTAATAATAATGTTAATAATGACGGCTCAGCCCTGCTGTCTCACATTATTAATTAGTGCTATTAATTACACCTTGGTGTGTTTTTTTTTTTCCAAGGACGTTTCAAGATGTCTACGGTGCAAAGTATTAATCACAAGGAAGAGACTGTGGCAGTTCATATGTCTCTGTAACATGTACCCAGAAATGATGAAAAATGAACTTAAAACTGCTTATTTAATAAAAGTATTAACCCTTAAAGAACTACAACTATCTTTGGAGGCAACTCAGATACTTTTTTCTCCACATTTAACCTTTTCTATGTGATTAAATCATCATTTATAACAGCGGTTCCCAACCTTTTTTGAGCCGATTTTAACATCACAAATTTCTGGCGACTTTCGAAACAAAGACTTTATTGTTGCCGAAATTCATTTGTTTTTGATCTTGTAATAGTTTGCTATACTATGATGCAAATAAACATTAATTTTAGATGACATTTATTCTATATAATGTATATTATTATGGACGGAGGCAGAAAAGCCAGGTGTAGATTTCTGCACAAAGAGAATTAGATTTTCCTTGGTCTGCATATGTACAGTCAGTCCAGCTTTTATTTACAATTAATACAAAACAAACAAGAACTAAACTCTGAATTATGAAAGAGCTGCAGCATCTGAAACTGACCACAGTGAACGTTTGACAGAAAAACAGAACCACAGAGCTTCAGTTTCACACTCAGAGTTTCTCATGTCTTTTATGGATTGTGATTATCTTTGTCAACTCACTATATATTTAAGTTTTGGGTTGTTTTTTTTATCAGTTACTAGAAATGTCAGGCGACCCCATTTGAATTCCAGGTGACCCCATGTGAGGTCTTGACCCCAAGGTTGAAAAACACTGATTCATAAAATCTTCTCAATTTAGCTTTTTTTTCAGTGAAAATCTAGTCTTTTCTAAACTTTAACTCACTGATCATGTAGATGTTCATAAATTCACAGGTTCATCCATTTGTCCATCTATCATTCTTCGAGATAATGCAAACATCTTCCTCGTCGTCTCTACCTGTAGACTCATTCATGCTCATCTCCTTCAGTTGAAGCATTAACACTGTTCACTGTCACAGTCTGGATCGAATAAAAACTGGCTCCAGTCAAAAATAGACTACGATGCAGCTGCTCTCTGGAGGATTTACCCATATATCAATCCATTTGAACATCCACTGTATATAATAATAATATAATATAATATAATACAGTACAATACA
>JAPTYQ010000018.1:23733944-23744174 GCA_029814465.1 Ostorhinchus cyanosoma | reverse complement strand
TATAATATAATATAATATAATATAATATAATACAATACAATACAACATAATATAATATAATATAAAATAATATAATATAATAAAATATAACATAATATAACAAAATATAATATAATATAATATAATATAATATAATACATATTGCTTAAACAGGATGGGTTACTGATTGAAAATGGTCACAAATGTGGACCAACTTATAAGTTTAATGGTTTCCTTCTGATTTAATTGATTTTTAATCCAGATAACAGATACACACTTAGATACATAAATAGAAATGTCATAAACATACTGTCAATAATACAGTAAACACCTTGAACACTAACTTTGTCTCTACTTTTGTTCTCGTAGTGGACGTCCGTCCAACAGAGCAGACAGTTTGTTTCATGTTTGTAAATTGTTGATGTGTATTAAACTGTGAAGTCGATATTGAATCTAATTGTACTGTTGTTTTTGCAGTTTTCACACATATTCCAGGTTACCACTCCATGAATGTGTAAATGCTTTTGATTTACCTTGCTTTGTGTCAATTTTTGTGATTTTCAATGTCTTTTGAGAAAGATGAGAAATAATTTGATGTCGTCATTGGAAATAAGAGACAGTCATACATTTCAGAACATCGCGGCCTCGATCACATCAACGCTCCACATAATTACACCATGTTATTAATTTCATATGATGAAATGGAAGAATAATACGTCCATTCTGTAACGACAGTGTTTGTTTGTGGTTCATATGGACATGGTTTATCAGTCAATGGATCAAATTTTATTTTTACAGCCTCACATCATGACACTCTTCATTTAGAGTTGGTCAAACTGGACTCTTAAGCCAGTTTACTGACACCCATAGAATCCTCCAGGAGCAAACATTTGGTGTCAGTGGTGAGGGAAAACTTCCTTTTCTGACTCTGGAGGAAGGCCGTCTGCCTTGACCAGCTGAGGTTAAAGAGAGGGATTGGATGGAGTGACCCTCTGACCCTGAAGGCTTCAGCTAAACTTGCTTCAACAGTTCTGGAGTCTTCTCATCATCTCTATAATTTGGGTTACAGTTAACGACTCGAAACAGGGAAGCAGAATTCCTTTATTTTTGGTTGTGGTGTCATTCTGTCTGAGACTGAGCTCACACTGACACTAAACATTGGAACAAACTGGACATACAGACCATAGTTCATTAACTTTTGGCCAAGATCCTGTTTTCATGATCGAGAGTTGGACCACAGCGTAAAACCTTCCCCATCTCATCCCAAAGATTTTCAATGGGGTCAAGTCTGGATTTATGCTCATTGAATCACTCTGAGAGATCGACCAGTGGATTGGAGCAGCGTCGGCAGTATGGTGACACTGGTGTACTGGTCCATAGAGAAGTGGGTATACTCTCATTTTTTGCCTATTATCTCACTATTATAACATTATCATGACTTGATCAGGAGCAGTTTGTAGGTTTTACTGGTCACATAAGCAGCTGCATAAATGTCAAATATATTCAACATGAGGTAAACATAGAATAACATTAGCCTTTCATAACGTTAGCCTATTTACAGTTTAACTATTAGCGACATCTCTCCTCTAAATGTGCAGTCATATGGCCAGTAGTTTAAAACAATGACTCATTTGGAAACTACCTTAAAACTTACCTCAGAATGATATAATCCATGAAAGTAGGTTCTCTTGATACGTGTCACTCCCTTGAAAGTTGTTTACTCTGTCTTTCTCGTTCACATTTCCAATAATCGTGCATCTTTCAATGAGACGTGTAGTGACCTGTCAATCAACTGGCATGGAACTGGGACCTGAGGTGTCCAATCAGGTTCCAGAGATGGCCAGCACTAGTTAACAATATTTTCCTGGGCATGACCCGCCCTACTCTGCCTCTGATTGGCTCATCAGTCCTCATGACTAAAGTTAACTGATCTAATCAGTGAGTAGGGCGGGTCATGGCTTCACCATCCTGGGGGAAAAATGAGCATCTTCACTCATTAATACTGCTGAGTGGTGCACATCAGAGGGATTTAGGAGTGGGTATATTCAATACTGACTGAAACATAAGTAGGTATCCTCTGTAAAGCGCCGTATACCCTGGACGACCCTCACCTATGGTCATGAGCTGTGGTTTGTGACCGAAAGGACAAGATCCATGCAGTGGAAATGAGTTCACAGGGTGTCTGGCTGCTCTCATACAGATAGGGTGAGGAGTTCAGCCATAAAGCCAAACGTCAAACATCATTAAAATCCAACTGTCAGTTACTCGTCTTAATAAGTCATTACTCCATATTGTATCTCAGGTTCTTGAAGGACTTGAATCAGTTCATGATCCTCACTGTGTCACAAACAGGACTGACTTATAATGGCATGTGTTTTATCTGTATAAACTACTGTAAAACCATCCCTCCACACTATCTTTTATCATTCTGTTCTAACCCTAACCCTCCCTTTTCATATTTAAGAGGTAAAATGTGGATTCTACATCACTGCTTTTCATTAAAACAGAGTAAAGTGTTGTTTCCACAGAAAACTTCAGAGTTGCAGCTTCATAATTAAAAGTGGTGTTTTGTTCTGCCCTTCACACTGCAGGTACATCTGGTATCCTCCCTGACCTTGTGTGTTTAGTCAATAGGTTCAACAACACAAACACAATTAAAACATTCAGACGCTGACTTTTGCAGAGTATTTTTAAGAGCGCTTCCATGTTACAAGACCCATTTGTGAACTCAGGTCTTAATTATACAGATGCAGATATATGTGAGATACAAAACAAACCCACAAATGAGCCGGAGGAGCAAACTTTATGACCTATTGTCTCTTTCCACCTCCATATAATTGGATGATATGGAACCCACAGATAAATGCAGCAAGTTCAACTTTCTCCTCCTCTTCCTCCTCCTCCTCCTCTTCTTCTTCTGGCTGCTCCTAAATCACCAGAAGTCATTAAGTGAAGTCGAACTGGATTCTAACAAGCGGAGTTAATTCAGAAATGCCGTCACCAAACATCACAGATGGGTGATATTTATACCCTCTGGAGGTAGATTTTATTTTTTTTTCTTTGAAGGCAAAGCGGTAGGTCAGCCATGTGGAAGCCCCCCTGGGAAATGTCCAGTTTTTCTCTGATTAAATGAAACCGACTCACCTGAGCAGCTGGAGGCCGGAGCGTCCTCTGCCCAGTCGGAACAGCTGTTGTAGAATCGTGTTCTTGCTGTTTATGGTCCACAGACTGTTTTTTTTTTTTTGTTTCTGTTTTCTTGGTTTTTTTCATGTAACCTATGTTGCATGTCCGTCTGCTCCAGGCTCCCAGCAGCGTCTCACATCTTTTAATCCCACTGATTCGGAGCCAGAGGGTCCTCCTGGCCATTCCAAACACCGCAAACCTCAGACCCTTTGATGTCGGGGCCCCAGAGGCTTTAAACCAGCGGCCCTCAGAGCCTCAGCAGACACTGTCATATTTTCTCTAAATTCCAGGATAAGAGCTTATGCCTTCTTCACCTGATTACCTTTTCTGGCTGTTTTCTTGGTTCCTGCAGCTTTACTGTCAGGACTGTGTTTCATTGCATTTGGCTCATGAAGCTGCACTGTGTCAAAAAGGAACATTATGATACAGCTCATTAAGAGCCACAAACCTCATTGTTTGAAGTAAATATTCATTTAGGTTGCTGATGTTGCTTTTTCAGATTGCAGCACAGAAACAAATATTGTAGGTACATTTCAATGTTCAAGCCTTTTCAGGAGATTAAAGAGGCTGAGGATTATTGTAAAAAAAAAAAAAAAAAAAGAGACCAAACTGAAACTGCATTTCCCCATAGTTTATTGGCTGATACTGGATTTCTGAACATCTATCTGCTGTTCTTGTTCTTCATTCCTTGTCAGTTCTCTCTGTTGGGCTCAGTACAATAATAAACCAAGTAGTAGTGAAAAATCTCTTTAAAGCAGATTCATTGGTGTAAAACAGGGGTGTCAAACAGAAGGTCTGGGGAAAAAACTGGCCCACTGGAGGCTCTGATCTGGTCCTTAGGATGAATTTGGTAGGTGCAAAAATTACACTCTAGATATTAACAGTCAAGGGACTCAAAGTCATTTTAGTTACAAACTAAAACAATGTTAATGTTATTTCTGTTTCTAAAGGTTTTGTGTCTTTGTAGATTCACTGGGAACTGTGGCTGTAATTCATGTGTAAAAATAATAAGCCTAGAAATAATGTTGCACTTATTTTTCTTTAGAAATGTCAGGTTTTTCAGGTTGTTCATATTTTTTGTGAAAGGATAGTTTGTAAATGTAAACAATTTTATAATTAAATTTTACCATTCTCATTATTCATAAGCTATTAAGCTGTTATTTTACTGGTTTGGCCCATTTGACGTCAAACTGGGCTGTATGTGGCCCATGAACAGAACTGAGTTTGACGCCCCTGGTATAAACTCTGAGTTTAGCTCATAAATGATATAAGAATGAATGTAACGACAGCAACACCCACTCTGATGGAAGAGATTTAGCCCTAAAAAGGTAAGAGGTCAGGCCTGTCCATTCGATATGCTCCTCATCTTGGGTTTTTACATTAAAGGATGGAGCTGAAGAAGCACCAGGTTTGAAACCATATACGAGCGAGAGTCAAAAAGTTCTCAAACAAATGTAATAAAAAGTTTATCCTATTTATTTATTTAACAGACCTCTCTGCCTTGAATTCCACAGGTCCAGCTGCTCCTTTTGGATGCCACTCTTTTGATTGAATTTTGCCCGCTGGGTCAAACCGGTAGATCCAAGATTCCTCCCTGGTGACACAACGCTCGTCTGAGAACTTTTGGACTGTGTTTCTGTGCAGACTGCATGTGACTGCTGACGGCTGAAGCTCGGCTGGAATGCAGATGAACTGTTGTTGAAACATATCTGAATTAAGTTGACACAGTTTTAGTTGAGAAAGACTTGAGTAGGTGAAAAATGAAAACCAAAGAAGCTGAAAAAGGGTAATGTAGAAAAAACTAAAAATAAACAAAATTTAAAAAATAAAATAAAAATAAAAATAAGTAGGCAGTGGATCTGAAACGGTTGAAAAGGAATAGCTGAACATTGGACAACCATCAGCAGACGTCTTCTGCATCAGTCTGAGGCGTCACCTGTTGAGCTGAAGCAGCCGTCCAGTGGGTCCACCTGTTTGCTCTCTGTTTATCTTGGTACTTTTCAGGATGTGACATTTATTTCTGTGGGTGGTTCTTGGACCCTAACCTTTGTGCCTCCAGGCTCTCCTATCTCTTGGACTGTTGGGGGGGGGGGGCTGTGCACACACACCATTTAATGTGTTTTATGGTCAAGGGAGTTAAATTTGAACTACACTAAAGTCAAATAATCATACAGAGACAACTGTCTATTCAAGTAGCGTTTGGGTCTGCACACCAGAAAAACAAACGGTACGTCATTTATTATTATACAATCAGAACGACAGAAGTGCATGACATTCACCACAAAACACAGCCAGTGATCGAGTGAATCCCATAAAGTTGACTGAGATAAGCCTATATCTAAGTGGTGTGTGGAGTTAAATTGGAGTACATTTACTGGCTGTTGGACATGTGTCAGCATCTTGTGGATCATTACAGTGTTTTGCTTGACAGATGATCAAGTATTCTACATGCACATGAAATATTATTTGAACACACAGTTGAGGTCTTTAATCTTTTTAGTAATTAGTAGTTAATGTTAAGTTAGGATTCCTTTGTTTCACTAGTGAGTGATAAAGTTCTTAGGATGGTATGGATCACATCCTGGTCAACACAACAAACTGGCAGATTTACAGACGCATACAAAGGATTATAAATCACAGATGATAAGATGTAAAAGTACCGTCAGTATGGGGGTAAACATCTGTTTGACTTAGAACCAGATAACATTAACCCATTGTTGGTGACCCAGCCCACCAGGCCCATGAAGGCTCAGCTCGGAGACTGAGGATCAGTTTACAAGGAGTATAAAAGTGATCTGTGTTAAAATATCGTGGCCTATTCTCGTCTGTGAGGATGGGCGGGTCCTCGGCTGAGGTGTGCTTTGTTTGTGGTCAGAAGTAGAAAATAATACATTTATAGAAATGAGACAGAAAAGAATCCAGACTGGTTCCAACAAAAGTATACGTTAACACACACACACTTTCCTGAATGAAGCAGTACTGACCTTCTACCAAAGAGAAAACGCCTCAGGCTCAGTTAAGAGTCAAGTATATTATGTTGTGAAATGTGACCATTATGCATAGTATGTTCTGTAAGAAAAATAAGGAATAATAAGGAATATGGCAATTGGGAGAACGATATCACATATGTATGTAAGTATAGCAGCAGCACCCCCCCCACACACTTTTTTTCTGGATCTACCACCACTGAAGGTTTGCTGAAACATGGCTGGATCGGGTTGGTTAGACAGCGGTGAAAAGCTTAAATCAAAGCATATTTTTAAAACGATGGAATGAAGAAGGAAGAACATGGAATAGTTGAATTCAGAGATCATTGTCAAAGTGAAAAAATTAATTGAGGAAGAGGCTGAAATAGTTTAAAGTAGTAGAACAAGAACACATTTCTCTACAATCTTCAGAAACTTACGTGTATGAGTTCAAGTAGTGAATGGTATAAAGGTTTACGTGACACGTCTTTGTTCAAACGTGAAGAGTTGAAACTACAGTGACATAGACATCCATTATAAACTCCTACAATTCCTAAAAAGAGAATAAAACTTAAACTGTGATATTAAAAAAAAAACCAAAACTGTACCAGATATCAAACAGCTGAATAATAGTGTGATAGATGAAAATGAGTTTAAAAGAGTTTGAACAAGTTTACCATTCATTTTAATTGGAAAATGAAAAAAGCTTAATATTAAAAAAAAAAAAAAAATTAAAAGGTGTGAAAAATGTGAAAAGTGACAGTGATAATATCCTAGAAGAGCTGTACCTCTGGTGGTTGACTGCTTTCAATCACATGTATGCAGGAGGAGCAGTGAGCCGAAAACGTACTGAAGTGGAAAAATGATAATAATGAAAATAAAAGGAGTGAACAACATTGTGCGACCGCTGAACGCATCAGTGATCACATAATTAACTTTGGAATGCTACAAAAGACTTACTGAAAAATAACCATCACATTACCAGAACAAGTGGTTGCATTTTATACATGAAAATGGCTCCGTGTATCCTTTTTAACATTTTCTTGGCTTTCCCGTTTCTGAAACTGACAAAGAACATATCAGAATTTTTTTTTTTTAAATGAGTGAACTGACACGAAAGGACAAAAGGAGCCGAGAGAATAAAGGATTCACTGCAACATCAACATCAACCGAGCAAAACTAAATAATTATGATGATGAAGAGGATGCACATTTTCATCTTATGATCCAACTGGACTCCTGGTGTGAAATGTGAAGTTTATATCGAAGCAGATCCTGTGCTTAGTTTTCATTAGTTGCGTCTGTTTCGTTTCATTATATAAACGCAGATGCCTTAATAAAAGTGTAAACAGTAAACTGCAAACTGGATTTTCAGCTGGAAAGCAAATGCCGCTAAATTCCACTGAGAGAGAGAGCGAGTATGTACGGGTGACGCTCTTATTATAAGTTGAGGGAAACAATGTTTTAATTCAATATGTAAACTTATGAATTATTACATGTTCCATAGTTCATCGTTTTTTCTCTTATGTCGTGTAGATGTTGCTTATTTTCTACAGAGTTCACACTTTGCTGGAGGCTGAGGCTGACAGACTAGTAGCCTGTAGACCTTTAGCTATTTCTGTGGCAACCATGGAAACCAATTCTTGTTGGTTGTCGTTGGCTATGACCTGCACTAACATGGGAACACTCAGAATGAAATGTGTAAGATGCTCCTTTTCTGGTCCGTCTTCAGAGCAGTGTTATGTAAAATATAATTTTGCCTGTGCGCACCGCCAAACCAACTGAAGGCAGCTTTGGTTAAAATCCTGTCGAAGCACCTCCAAGGATGAAACTCAGTGTTTGGTGATGTCTGTGGGTTCCAGAGTTCAGGATGTCATTGACTGCAAAGGATTCTCATCCAAGTTTGAAAAACAATCCAATGTCCAGTTACTTATGAGCCTCTAAAACTGGAGGGACTTTGTTTGAAATGCTTGTAATTCCTAAATGGTTGATGCAATATAGTTTTTAACCCCCTTGAATTAAAGCTGAAAGTCCACACTCCAGTCGTATCTGAATGCTTTATTTCAGATCCACTGTGGATGTGACTGTGTGTGCAGGTGGATCCTTTGGGGTCTTTTCCTAAGTCCTTATTAGCCGGACCCCAAAGGGGACATAATCTATAAACCAAATTGGGTTTATAGATTACCAGTGACCCAGAACAGATTTGAGTATATTTTGGGAACAGTAGATCGAAGTTCCACATTTTTAGGAATTTTTAAAATATTTTGTCCCCCCTTTTACTTATAATGAGTGAAATTTCAAATGTCTGTAGCAGCAAAACTATGCATTGAATTCATACAATTTGGGGTTTATAGATTGCCAGTAACCCAGAATTGATCTGGTTACATTTTGGGAAAAGTTGGTCAAATTAAAATTTTCTATGAATTTTTTAAAATCTTTTTTTCTTCTTCCATTTACTTATAATGGGCAAAATTTTAAATGTCTATAGAATCATCAATTTTGTTTCAATTTACCTCAAACTTGGCACATATGTAGAGGTAATGGATATGCTGACATCAGCACATGCATAGACATGAGGACATCAGCTGGATCGATGCCAAAATAAGCTACAATACGTAGAGGAGGCGGGGTTTGTTGCTCCTGGAACCACTTGTTAATTATTGTGTTTAATTTTTAATTTAATTGTTTATTTTTTTTAACTTTGACATTTTCCACCAAACAACAGGATTCCTTTTTACTTTTGGTTATACTTATAGTCAACTGTTTGGATTGACTTTTCATCCTGAAATTTGTTTATATATAAAATCTGTCTTTTCAGTGGAGAGCAGAATGGTCTTGGACAAAAAGGTCTCATGATTTTATATGAAGACCAGTCAAGATTCAGAAAGACCAGATTCATTAGAAAAACAAACATGAACTTGTACAACTTTTACTGTTAAACTTGATCAACAGGTTGGATCTGGGCTAAAATATTAAAACACATATATGTGAAACGGCCTCATGACTGATGGGATTTTACTGAGGCGGCTGTGGATCGGGTTGGTTTGGTTTAAGAGCTGGATGACAGCAAGATAAAGCAACAGATGTGAACATATATATGAACAGAATACACTAAATACTGCCCAAAACCTTTAACCAAGCCTTCCAGAGTCTCCCACTGGTGTCTGGTGTGTTCATCCTGTTCATGTCCTTGAACTAATCTGATCACACACACACACACACACACACACACACACACACACACACACACACACACACACACCCCCCCACACACACACACACACACACACACACACACACACACACACACACACACACACACACACACACACACACACACATTCACACGAGATCCTGACAGTTCAGAAATTCAGTGGGTCACAAGATTCCACTCCAGTGGGATTGGATTCGATTTCACTGTTAATCACATAAATGAGAGTGAAAACTGTGAATATGAGTGAGTCTGTGTTGTCTGTATTCTACCCCCCCCCCCTTAAAAATAAAGCAGGATGTGACAGGAGTCATATGGGTCATTCCACACTTGGAGGCAGCAAAACTTTCATCTAAAAATCTACACATTATTTCATAAAGTTTTGTCATGCATTTAATTAAACCCAGTAATAAACCATCAAACATTGGATTCGTGGCTCAAGCATCAAAGGTTCACTTTTGATTCGATGTTTTATTCGTTTTGCACTATGATCAGTGCAACCCTGTTCTGAATACGCAGGAACTGGAAAAAAGACATAAAAAGAAAAATCTATTAATAAATCCTTTACCACTTTGTAAAGGTCACATTTATATTAAATAATAATAATTTAATTTCTGATCAAACTTGAATTCTATTAATTTAACCAACTTTAGAAATTTCGCTTCCCCAACTTTTCAATAGTCACAAACTTCTTTTAAAAACTAATTTCATTATTGATTCTCAAATATTTGCTCCATACCTTAATGCATCAATTGATCCAAACTACAGGGATAGTAATTAATGAATAAAGTAATTGTTATAGTTATTAAACATTTCACACCAGTAGATGCTTGTGGTTGATGGTGGATGTTTAGCTCTTTATGGGTTCATTACCCCCCCCCCCCGTCTTAAT
>JAPTYQ010000018.1:23681503-23698816 GCA_029814465.1 Ostorhinchus cyanosoma | reverse complement strand
CACACACACACACACACACACACACACACACACACACACACACACACACACACACACACACACACACACTTTAAGACCATTAACAGTTTTTCTTTGTGTGTGTGTGTATGTTTGTTTTCATGTGCGTGCAGGACTTCCCACTGGGGCGTGGCCTGAGCGTACGCCTGGCGGATGTGCTCAAACGTTCTAAATCGCAGCAGTTCCACGGGCTGATGGGACGCAGCTCAGGTAGGTCCGTCAGAGCGGCCTCCCGTTCAGAGCCTGTGCTGGTGCGGTAGTCCTCACCCTCCCGCTGCTTTATGTTTCAGGGGGGACTCCACCTGTGAGGCCGGGGAGGAAAAGTGAGTGTTGGCGCCGTCCACAGGAGGTTCTGCTCCAGACCTGGACCCGATCCTGTCTACACGTACCGCTCTGTCTGTTCCTTCACAATGACCTTCTTCTCACTTCTGTCTCATCAGGAAACAAAGGGGAGATGTTTGTTGGACTCATGGGTCGGAGGAGTTCAGATGGAGGTAACAGCCGGGGGCGTGTCGACTGTAGGGGGCGTGTCGACTGTAGGATGTGTGTTTGTGGACGGTAGAACAGAAGAACATGTGTATGTGCAGTCATACCTGACACTTCATATGGGATCAGACAAGAATACAGGACCTCTACATGAACAGAACAGCAGCAGATTCAGTTCACAAGAAGTAGAGTCAAATGTGTGAAATACTGATTAAATATGTAATCAGATTACATTCACCTCAGTGTGGTACCTGTAGATTTTTATCCATTTACAATCAACTGAAAGAATCAATCTAATCATTATCTATGAGCTGTCATCATCTTTATTTATTTATTTATTTATTTATTACAAGATTTACACCCAGTCACAGATACCGAATCTCTGTAATGCAAGGATTTTTATCTAAAGCAACAAGTTTTCAATCATCTAAACATTATATTTAACACTAAAAGATTCTAAAGAAGGATGAATGGTTAAATAGTTCAACGATAGAGTCGCCAATGCTTTCAAAATAACCTAAAATTATGAAAACTACTAATATTCTTTCTGTATTCATTAAATAAAAGTAAAAGTACATGAACACGTTTACATTTACAAACTATCCTTTTAGAAAAATTTTAAATAATCTGAACAGATATGACCAACCTCCATCCATCCATCCTCTTTCTCTTATCCGGGGCTGGGTCACGGAGCCCACAGTCTGAGCAGGGACACCCAGACCTCCCTCTCCCCGACTCCTCCTCTAGCTCCTCTGGAGGGACCCCAAGGCGTTCCCAGTCCCTGGGGAGGCGCCCAGGAGGCATCTGAACCAGATGCCTGATTCACCACAGCTGGTCCCTCTGGATGTGGAGGAGCAGCGGCTCTACTCTGAGCTCCTCCCTGGTCACTGAGCTCCTCCCCCTATCCCTGAGGGTTTGATGAGGCTCACAGGACAACATCTTCTGCAAAAATCAGAGATGAAATCCTGTGGCCCCCAAACCAGATCCGCTCCAGCCCCTGGCTGTGCCTAAAAGTTCTCTCCATAAAAATTATGAATAGAACCGGTAACAAAGGGCAGCCCTGTAGAGTCCAACATGCACCTGGAACAGGTCTGACCTACTACTACAATGGGAACCAGGCTCCTGCTTCAGTCAGACAGGGACCGGACTGCCCTTAGTAGAAGGCCCCAGACCCCATACTCGTGAAGTACCCCCCACAGGACACCATGAGGGACATGGTCAAACGCCTTCTCCAAATCCACAAAACACATGTGGACTGTTTTGGTGAACTCCCATGAACCCTCGAGCACCCGATGGAGAGTATAGAGCTGGTCCAGTGTTCCGCAACCGGGACAAAAACCACCATGCTCCTCCTGGATCTGAGGTTCAGCTATCAGTCGGATCCTCCTCTCCAGTACCCTGGAATAGACTTTCCCCGGGAGGTTGATGTGTGATCCCCCTATTGTTGGAGCACACCCTCCGGTCCCCCTTCTTGAAAAGGGGAACCACCACCGCGGTCTGCCAGTCCAGAGGTACTGTCCCCGACTGCCACATGATGTTACAGAGACGTGTCAGCCAAGACAGTCCCTGCACATCCAGGGTGGATCTCATCCACCCCCGGTGCCCTGCTACCGAGGAGCTTGCAAACTACCTTGGTGACTTCAGCTTTGGTGATGGACAAGTCCACCTCTGAGACCCCACCCTCTGCTTCCTCCACAGAAGATGTGACTGTGGGATTGAGGAGATCCTCGAAGTATTCCTCCCACCACCTGACAACATCCCCAGTCAAGGTCCATAGCTCTCCACTTCCACTGTAAACAGTGTTGGTGAGGAACTGCTTTCCCCTCCTGAGGCGCTGGATGGTTTGCCAAAATTTCCACGTGACCGACTGATAGTTCTTCTCCATGGCCTCCCCGAGCTCCTCCCAGACCCAAGTTTTTGGCTCCACAATGGCCCGGGCTGTGGCCCATCTGGCCTGCCAGTACCCATCAGCTATCTTGGGAGTCCCACGAGCCAACAAGGCTTCCTCAATTTGATGGCATCCCTTATATCTGGCGTCCACCACCGGGTTCTGGGATTGCTGCCACGATGGGCACTGGAGACCTTGCGACCACAGCTCTGAGCAGCTGCTTCAACAATGGATGTGGAGAACATGGCTATGTACAAGCCCACACCAGCCCACCGCCTCTCACTCCAGGCAATGCTAAGGAAGTGGTCCTTCCAGTCCTTCTCAAGAGGTAGGATTATAGAGCCCAAGCTGTACGTGGAGGTGAGAGTGGAGGTCAGGTTTACATGGACTGATGGTGACTGACAGACTAAACTAACCTGGGTTAAACAGGCCTGGTTCTGCGTTAACATGCCAATACTTTCTGCTGCCTCTCATATCACTGGTCTACAAGAATAAGAGGAGTTAAAATGGACCTACTTTCAGTCACTAAAAATGACAGAAGCGGTCCACAGTGATGGTCGGCTCCAGTTCAACATACAGTAATAAGCCCAATATTGAAATTTTACCCCAGTGAGGGGGGGTTCACCATTGAGATAACATGCTGCTTGATATTGTTCTTTTAAAGACTAACGCCCCCCTTTCAGTCTCTGGTGCCAAATTCTGCACCTTGTGCAAAACTGCATCCCCAGCCGTGTGTGTGTGTGTGTGTGTGGGGGGGGGTATTTGGTGTGTTATGTATGTGGGTAAGTTTTCTATACTTTATAGTTTGCACATTCTCTAAATATTAGGAAGGGCAGTGTATTATACGAAACCTTTCACAGACAATTCACAAAAACAGATGGAAAACATAAGTGCGGTGTCTGACTGTGTTATTAATTACACAGCTATGATGGTGTTCAGAGGTTGAATCATTCACAATTAATTTCATACCCTTCAGTCAGAAAGGAGAAAAACTAATCAGCCAGGGTGAGCACTGAGCATTTCAGGGTGGATGTGGGAGGGGGGGGCAGTTTTCAGCAGGAAGTAGAACTCAGCATAACACAGTTGACATGAGCCACTGTGAAAGACATGTGCAAAAGCCCTCAGAGTCTGGTGGAATCATCTGATTCTCTCATTAAAACAGTAGAAACCAATGTTTGAAGGCGTGTCCTTTTAGGGCTTCCATGTGTCTCTACAGAATAAAAGAGTCTTTAATTATCTTGGAAACATGAGCCAGTCATCAGTTTATTTCCAGTTTATCTGATCAAAGTTTGTAAGATTAAGACAATTTGATCTGAAGGACACAATTTCCAGAATGGAGTCCGTTTACATGACCATAAAAATCCAATAACTGGTAGTAATCCCATAATTGCTGTAATCAGATGCGATGCCTTAACTGTCACTTCCAAAATGCAATAATGGAAAACCCTGGTTTACATGTTTCAGTCCATCATTTGATTTTATTTTGACTAAATGCGTACGTTGTGATGTAAGACGTACACTTCCTGTCTTTTTCCAAAGCTCCAGTCATTCTAAAGGATGACTTTTGGAATGTGCCTGGGAATTCTGTCCAGAAAAATGAACCAGCAGCCAGGGGCCGGAGGGGTCCGGTTTGGGGGCCACAGGATTTCTTCTCTGCTTTTTGCAGATGATGATGTCCTGCTGGTGTCATCGAACCTGGACCTTCAGCGTGCACTGGGGCGGTTTGTAGCCGAGTGTGAAGTGAGTGGGATGAAGATCAGCACCTCTAAATCCGACGCCTTGGTTCTGAACCAGAAAAAGGTTTTCTGCCCTCTCCGGGTCCGTTACCCAAGTGAAGGAGTTCAAGTATCTCAGGGTCTTGTTCACGAGTGAGGGAAGAACAGAACGTAAATTGACAGGCAGATCAGAGCAGGGTCTGCAGTGATGCGGACATTGTATCAGTCTGTTGTGGTAAAGGTGTGCCAGTCAGTCTACGTTCTAACCTGATGGTCATGCGCTTTGAGTCAGGACCGAAAGGACAAGATCCCGGATACAAGCGGTCCAAATGAGTTTCCTCCGTAGGGTGGCTGTGCAGACCCTTAGGAATAGGGGAAGGAGCTCAATCTCCAGGGAAGAGCTCGGAGTACGGCCCCTGGCTGGACTGGGAATTCCTCGGGGTCCCCCCAGGGGAGCTAGAGGAGGAGTCGCAGAGATGGAATCGCTGCTTAGACTAGTACCTCTGCGACCGGGCCCTGGATAAGAGGAAGAAAATGGATGGACTTTTGGAACGTGTCCATTCCTGTCAAACAGAGGATGTGCAGAGTTTTCATTTGTTGGAGCATAAATGTGTTTCCTCTTCACACCAGAACTCGTGCCATGCTTATTTACCTTTTTCCTTCAGCTCATGGTGTTGTTGTGCAACTTCCATTTATATACTTTTTTTTTTTTTACACATCTGCAGATGTAAAAGAACTACATAAATTAGATGAGCCTGTATATATGCATGAAGACATGGGCGTATTAGGGAGAAATCTAGGGGTGTTAATCCGATTCCTCCTAATCAGAAACGGCTGCTATCGTATAAAGTTGATAAGCTTATCCTGTTTACACGATCAATATTCTGAAGACTCCAGTGATGGTAGTATTGGTGTGTAAACAGGCTCAGAGTGTCCACCAGTTGCATATTTTCTCCCTGTTTTCCAGACATGGAGGAGGAGTGGAGGCCGCTGTACGGATAAGCCCCGCCTGACGCTCCTCCCCTCCGGTAATGGCGTGGGCTGCTGGTCGTGGACAGGACGGGGAGGATGATCCCAGCGTCTCCAGGACACGGGCTGTAACTCACTGACATTAATGCTACGAACCACCACTGCCTCCCCATCTGCGTTCATCCACAGCCGCTGTTCCAGAGAACCGTCCAGTCGGAGTCTGTACATGTTCGGTCTGAACACGGACTTCGCTTCTTTCATCTCACATTCATTAACGCTCAGAACATTTGCTCAGTGTGTCTCCTCTGCCTGCCACAGTTATTCCATGTCAGAAAAATGTATGTCATGCTTTAATATCTAAATAGTAACAAAATGTGGCAGATTAATGAATAAAAAATTATTTTGTTCACACATTTGTCTGCACTTTTGTATCTGATGTGAAAAATAATGAACCCTTAAAGATCCAAAAAAAGACCTGTGTCAGTTCACAAATGTTTCTACGTAAGCAATTTATCACCATTAATTCTAACTTTATCCTGTGTATTTAGCATTTTTCACAGTAAATTATGTATTTTTCCAATATTTAATTTACATATTCATGAAAACAGATAAAACTGAATTAAACAGTGTCTTTTTCCGTCCAATCTGTCATTAAAGGCAGACGTTTGGGTCTTTAAGGGTTAAAGGTGGACGTTTGGGTCTTTAAGGGTTAAAGGTGGATGTTTGGTGGTTGGTGGACGCTGTAATGGACTGTGGGTGACTTTGGTGGACTGTGGTGGATTATGGGTGGCTGTGGTGGACTGTAGTGGACTGTGGTAGACTGTGGGTGGCTGTGGTGGACCGTGGGTGACTTTGGTGGACTGTGGTGGACTGTGGGGTGCTGTGGTGGACTGTGGGTGACTTTGGTGGACTGTGGTGGACTGTGGGGTGCTGTGGTGGACTGGGTGACTTTGGTGGACTGTGGTGGACTGTGGGGTGCTGTGGTGGACTGGGTGACTTTGGTGAACTGTGGTGGACTGTGGGTGACTTTGGTGGACTGTGGGGTGCTGTGGTGGACTGTGGGGGGCTGCCCAGTCCATGCCAGTGCCTCCACATGTGCCCACATTCCGCACCAGGGAGGGGGGGGGTTCAAAAAGTAGTGCTGTGGCTCCGCCCCTTTGATCGGTGAGGGCGGGTCCACTGTGTCCAAGTCCCGCCTGTTTCCCCTCTGTTTCTCCTTTATCTGTGCAAATCAGACAAAGGAGGAAAAAAGGTGGGTTCGCCATTTGACCTTTGACCTGGATCTGTGGCACAGGGGCTAGTCCTTAGCGTCCATGCTGTGGTCACTGTCTTTCCCAGTGCATTGTGGGATACTTTGAGTGTCAGACGTAAGCAAACTCAGTATTTACCTCACATGTTGTGATTGTGACGCATTTGTGACTTGAGTGACCTGAGGGTGAGCGTGCACTGATGACATCACTATGACATCATCAGAGCTGAACCCTGAGGGGCCCTTCATGTGCACAGTTTTGAGAAAAGCCCCTGGATGAACAGAAGTTTACCCTGGGGGGGGGGGTTCATATTGATTCCAGTGTTTCAAGTCATTTTTTATTGTTTAGTAAAATGTTCCGTAACGAAAAATGAACTAATAGACAGATAACAAAGATGAAGCTAATGCTTTAAGCTGCTATTCAGTTTACTTTGAGTTGACTTAACAATAACTTCTGTGAACAAACACAGAAACAATGCCAGCTGGATGTCAAAGCACCATATGCAATTATATTGAAAATAATATGTATGTAAATGTATATTTATATGCATACTTATGTGTATGTACAGAAAAAGTAATTTAAATAGCATATACTCTTATATTTCTTGTTTTACTCTTAAATGTTTCTGCCTGTCTTCTTCACTTTGTTTTCTGTTTTTGCTGTTGTCAACACTTGACTTGTCACTTAATTGTCTTTCAGCAGGAACACAACTTAATGTGCTTGATTTTCACAACACAAACACAGGTTGTGGTTCAGACGTGAGCTGTTGTTGCTTATAGACAACACCTCCTGAGAAGAATAAAGAAACAGATGAAAAGTAAATGCTGCTTTTTATCTGTGAGCGCTTCAAGACATGGACGGAGACACTGTTTCAGAAAGAATAGTAGCATACTGGGATGATGATAGAAAATATGTTTGATAAAGATAATTTATGTTTTACAAAGGCGAGAAACAAAGTCAACATCTTTAAAATGTTTACTGTGTCTGAGCAGGACAATGAATTTTTATGTGTGGAATGAAAATCAAGTCAACAAAAGGACTCAAAAAAGAGAAACTGCCTGTTAGTTTAAGTTTCTCAATTTTAATATAAAGTTTCTACTAAAACAAAATATGTGGTCAAGTTTACATTATTAATTTGAGTACATTTTACATAAAACCTCACGACTCGACATTTACTTGATTTAATCATGTTGAGCTAACATGAAGCAATCAAGGTCAAATATAGATGTGAGGAAATCTTGGACCTTATTGCGGGATTACAATTTCTGGAGGGACGAGAGGAAACAATGCACATGAAGGGACGGAGCATATGAAGGGATTGAGCTGAACTTGAATCTAGTCATTTAGCAAAATTTATCGCCATGCATGCATGTATCTTAGTATATATACACACATACACACACATTTAAATATTTGATTAATTGATGTATTTTAATGCACTGAGTAATGCTAGCTATTATCACCATGTGGCTAACATGTCACGGCTACTTTTAGCCTAGTATGTTCAATTTGTTACAGCAATTTATGTCAGCTGATGTTTGTGGTATGCTCAGTTTTCCATATTGATGACATTTTGAGATGTATTTGTAATGTGTAAAGCCCCCGCTATAGTTAGCGCTACCCTACTGTAGCTAGCACGCCCTAAGACCACTTGCTAACTATCCTAACACATACATTTTGGCTAATCAGAAGGGTACAGCTATAGGTGAACAGATTTTCTCTTTTGTCTGGACATTCTTTCCTGTTTGGGACCTAAAAATGTGTCCAAACCATATGACTATAGTGGGTGGATAGTGCCAAAAAAATCAACCGACCGACTGACCAAACGACATCAAGCGCGACCAATTGATCGAATGTCACACCAACCGTCCTAATAAATGTCTGACGTCTACACATGATCGTAATGTGTTCTCCAAGACAATAGGATTTTACCACTACAACGTTAATCAGCAGCACCCCTCTAAAATGTTCATCAGAAATGCACTTTAAAAAAATTGTACACCTGGAGGAAACTTTCTTCTGGTTCAATATTAAGTATTTGGCTGAATGTCAAGAAGCAAGCATTTTTGAGAAATCAGCAGAATTTACGTAGGTAGGTTTTCATAGGTAGATTTATGCCTATGTCCTTGTATAGCATTAACAGGCAGCTGTGTAGTGGTAGCCTACATTCACGACGCTCTGATTCACTCAAGCTTGAGGTGTAGATGATGTGATTCTCACAAGAGGTTCTCTGGTTTTCCTTTTTTCCTCCATCGTGTCAACCTGATGTCTCCTTGGAAAAATTCCACATGTATTCATGTGTAAATGTGTCTATATAAATGCCATATATGTGCTTGCATTATATGTGTCATAACTTCTGAATTCTAAAGCAGTTGGCAGCACCTTTGTGGCAGCGACCCATACTAGTTTTTGGCATAACTGTTTAAACTAAATTTCATTTGATATGTTTTCATGACGTGTCAAATGACAATAAAGGCAATTCTGATTCTATATGCATACAAGCCAAATGTTTTGACCCTATAGGTTTGTTAATGAGCTAGTTTTACTCATGTGAAAACAGTTTGTTGTATATGACCCTCTGAGTGGATCATCCAAAGCATTTTCTGCAGTCTGTAGTCTGACATCGTAAATTTTGCATCATTCATCTGATACAACCAAATTAAAATATTTAGGCTCTTATTCCTCTCCATGACAAGTTCTATTCAGGGTGTTTTCACTTTTTCATATTCACAGGGCTGCAGAATTTTATTTTGAGGCCCCCCTCCCCCATTAGAAATTAACTATCACTAAAAAGAACTAACGAATTAGAAGAAAGAGGAACAACAGACTGACCGGAGAGACAGAAAGACACAGCAGCAGAAACATCAAGACTACAGGGCTAGGAAAACAGTTAAAGCTATAGTGCGGAACTTCTACATGTCCGTAAATGTCCGTTTTACCAAAGCCCTGAGATGACATAATGTTGATTAAGCTCCTCTAAAATCTCATGGTATTTTTCAATATATCTAATTTTTGCTTTGCTTGTCGACCGGTGACATTCCCACGCTGGACCACAGGAAATGAAGCACAAGAAGGGAGGGGGAGCAAGAGGCAGAGCACATGTAGAAAGGGAATGCAAGTTAAGCAACATGGCAGAAAAGCCAAAAGAAGCGTCCGAGACCTGGTTCAGAAGTGGATCCTACCACAAAAAAAAAGCCTGGACGTTTGGCTGAAGGAGTATTAGCAAAGAAGGAAAGTGACCGACAGAGAAGGTAAATGGAAGAAATTGGGCTGAGGGAAGACACAGATGTTGCCTTGCTGCTGTTGGATAAGTAAGAGACTTCGTTTCTAAATATATTATGAGTTGCATGTGTTGCTGTTACATGTACTGGACCTCATACTTTATTATTTTCTTGGAAATGGTGCAATGACCATAATGTAATATTAGCAGCATGGTGTTAGCTACATTGTGTAGTGAGTGTGAGTCTGTCGACACGGTGTGTAGTGCAAGCATTTAGAGCGACACTCGTTCAGTTTGGTGTTGCATTTTACCGTAATCCTGCTTACAGAAAATAGATAGATCACGACAACTTAACATCCATTATCTTCAGGTGGACATATGTCATATGGAAGCACCGGCTTTATGGCTGTAATAACGCAGAATTCCGCTGGGGGGGCAACAGAAGTTCTGCATTATAGCTTGAAAGATGGAGGACAAAAGGATGAGTGGAGGAAAGGAGTGCAAAAAGATGAACTAGGGCAGGGGTGTCCAATCCTGGTCCTTGGGGGCTGCTATCTTGCATGTTTAAGATGTTTCCCTCTTCCAGCTCTCTTGAAGGTCATTATCAGGCTTTTGCAGAGTTTGGTGACAAGCTGATTATTTGAATCAGGCGTGTTGGAAAAGGGATACATCTAAAACATGCAGGATAGGGACCCTTGAGGACCGGATCTGGACACCCCTGAACTAAGGACTGAAAGTAGAGAACAGAAGAAGACAGGTGAGAGACCTGGAAATGAGAAGGATATGAACAAACACATTATAAGACAGACAGAAAAACTTTCAGACTGACAGTCTGACTTGAAATAATAAACTCAACTGAAACCACTAGACACAGGATGAGAACCAGGTCCCCACAAGGAATGGGACGCTGGAACCAGACGGGAAACTGGGGGACAGAGATGGAGGAAGCACTGACCAACGGCTCCTGGACCTCCAGCATAGAGGAGACAGAGTTGGTACCAGGTCCAACGGCCCAGTAGAACTATTTCTCCTCCAGCATCCAACAACCTGTCTGCGCATCTGACTGCTGATTGGTCTGCTTAAAATCTTTAAATCTATTTTGTCCTTTGGTCAAACAAACCTAGATCAGCGCATTCTTTTGAACTATCTTTTTGAAGAAGTGTGGAGGTGTAAGGAATGTGGTTTTTTGTGTCTGGTAGACCTGAACTTCTAAAACATTTCGGATTACACCACCATCTGAGACAACGCTATCTGTGTCCTCATCCAAATTGCCCTTGTTCTTTTAAGATGTGGAATGCTTTGCATATTCATTTGAATAGAGTTCATCCCAAACCAAGCCCTCCAGAGATTCAGGAATAGTCCACCTTCAGTTATCTTTGTGTCCATGTAGCAGCCTTCCTACAGAGAGAGAGAGTAGTTTGTACACATTGGAACTCATTTAAAGAATAATGAAATTGTTAGATGCATGTTTGAAGAATGCACTTTCCACATTTCACGTACATAAAAATAGGAACCACAATCCCCACACACTGAAACATTTCAAGCCAGGTATAGTTGCCAACACCCAAGTTTTACCAGTAGACTCTGAAAGTCCTGCAGAGGTTGTAGAAATTCAAGATGACCCTGAGGTTCAGGCACCCAGTACATCTACGAGCTGTTATGCAGATATGACTAAGAACTTGCTTGATGTATCTGAGTAAAATTTTGCTGCAGCGTTGCTTAAGTTGGAGCATTTTTCTCATGTCCTGGGATCAAAACTTGATGAGCTTCTGTAGACACTACTTGTTAAGATCAGCCACATTGCTATTCTCCATTAAGATCCTTGAGGGATTATTTAAAAAAAACACTGTATAACTACTGACGAATCTTTGATAGTAGAAGTAGCATCTGTTGTCTGTGAGTCAAATCCATTGCTCAAAGCTATAGGCAAGAGTGGTGCTTTAAGTACACCTTATCTCTGCAACCATTTTTATAAAAACAAATTCAAGATGATACAACCTATTGATTTGATGCCAAAGAAAAGAAAAGTTTTCAGTATGTACCTGTACTGACATCACTGCAGCAGCTGTTTCAAAGAAAAGATGTTGTGGACAAGGTACAGTTGTAGAAAATCATTATGTACAGCAAAGTAAGGTGTCTGTCAAGCAGCATGCTTACAGATCTCAAGATGGTTCACACTTTAAAAAGAGTATTTTTCTGTCAGGTGGTGAGCTTAGAATTTTGTCGAAACTATACACAGATGAATTTGAGATTTGTAATCCACTGGGAACTTCTTACAGGAAGCATACATTTTGTGGCATATACTGGACTTTAAATAATTTACCTGTAGGCTTACAGTCCTCACTACCCTCAATTTATCTGGCAGTCCTGTGCAAAAGTGATGATTTGAAGAAGTATGGTTCTGAACATATTTTGCATCCTCTTCAAGAAGTAAAAACTCTAGACCAAGAAAGACTTAACTTTCCCTTCTTTGGCAAATGTTTAAAAGAAACTTACTGAATAACTTGGGAGCTCACAGTTTATCAGGTTCGAATGAAAGCTTCTCCAGTGGTTATGATTGCAGATTTTGCACTGGAACAAAAGCGGACATTCAGACAACTGTGGTGAAGTCAGGTGCATTCAGTCTCACTAGAAAAGAACACCATGCTTTTCATGTGAAAACAGCTACGGAGAGTGGTTCAAATTATTTTGGGGTGAAAAACCATTGCATTACAACCAAAACTCTCATTCATTTTAGCATTCATACAGGCTATCCTCCAGATGTCATGCATGATGTTTGTGAAGGCATTGTGCCAGTAGAGCTTGCATATTGTTTGGGTGTCCTCATAAAGAGGACATTTTTCAATCTTAAAACACACAAAGTAATCTTGCTTTTCCCTAATGAGTGGGGAGACAAAGGAGACAAGCCCACTATCATTTTCAACTAGAAGAACAATTGGCTGCATTGCTAATGAAAACTGGTCCCTTGTAAGACTACTCCCATTTATTATTGGGCATTTGGTTCCTGAAGGTGAACCTGCATGGGAATGCCTATTGGACCTGAAAGACATAATGAATCTTGTGGTTGCTCCAACACATACAGATGAGTGGACAGCCTATCTTGAGGGGAAATTTTCAGGACACAGACAGAAGTTCCAAGAACTTTTCCCTGATGTCCACCTTAATTCCAAAACATCACTTTGTAGAGCACTAACCTCAACTTATAAGGATGTTTGGTCCTCTTGTTGAGCAATGGACAATGTGCTTTGAGGCAAGTTTTTTCAAGCAAGTTATGCGACACATCAGCTGCTTCAAAAATGTCCTTCTCACTCTGGCAAATAAGCATCAACTCATGATGGGATGTCACATGAATTTGACAAGTTAAAAAAATTAATCTTCCAAGAGGTCGCAAATGTCTCTATACTTTTAGTGGATGTTTTAAAAAAAGAAATAGTTCAGGCTATTGACCAGAACTGCTCTGGAACGACAGAAGTTCACCTTGTTAACAGTGTGACAAGTAATGGTGTGAATTTCAAAAAAGGGATGCTAGTTGTTCATGGCTCTACAAGTGGGCTGCCAGACTTTGGTGAAATTCTTCAGATTGGTGGTATAGAGAACATTTCAGAGCCGTTGAGCTGACGGCATGTTCAGTCTTTGAAATTCTCCTGATAAGGCTTGATGAACTGGCTGATGATTACCCTGTGGCTGATTATTTCGTTGGACCCACCTGAATGGTGAAACTGAAAAGATTAATCAACTTATAAAATGTGTTAAGACACAAATGTTTATTTTCTTCATATTGAAACCTGTTCTTGTTGTAACATATCTGTCAGGACGGTGGTGAGGACCCAAATGCAACACACGGAAGACTTGAATATGAAGCAGTGGTTTTAATGATAAAGTCTGGGGGTGAAATGGCGGTGAAAAAACATGGACAGGACACAAGCAGGAGGACGTGGATGACAGGCGAGGCAAGGCGAAGAAGGAAATTCAAAAACACAAAACACGGCATGGCATGAACAAACAAGTACAATCATCCGACAAAGGACAAGGAAAGACACAGGGCTTAAATACATGTGGTTGACAAGGGGACACAGGTGAAACGAATCAGGGTTGGGAAGGTGAACACAGGTGGGGTAATCAAAACAGGAAGTAAATTAATCAGACACGACACAGAAAGAAGACTAACAAAATAAAACAGGAAACAGAAAAACAGGGAAACAAGACAAGGACTGGTGACAGGTATGACAGTATCTTCTGTTTTACATCTTTAGAATGTTGAAAGATGTCAGCAAAGCTCCAAATAATCTTAGGAGAGAATAACAAAAAAAATTTAGTTTCTCAGATGGAATTCCAGAATCTGTTGGTGAACTTGCAGAGGTTATAAAGAAGCAGTATGGACTAGAAGGAAGCTTTAGACTTCAGTATATGGATGCCAACTTTGGCAATGAGTTCACCAGCTGGGACTCACAATTTCGGATGTCCTTGTTAAAGGTACTCTCAGAGTTATCTTTAATTCAGAAATCTCTGACGTTGCTGGATCTCCACTACCATCTTGTGTGGCGGCTGCAGCCTCCCAGTCACGAGATAACAGCTCTTCATCTGCATCTGGCAGCTCATCTGACACATATATCTTGTCTTCAGCTGAATCAACCCCCTTGTTTTTAACATTCCTCAGTTTTCTTGTGAAACTTAGCTGCAGCTTGAAAAAGCCAACACTGCTTTGAGAGAGACTGGAACCTTGTTAAATTCTGATGTAAATCTTAAATCAGCTATCATGGATGGTTTGATGGAAACGATTGTCAAGTACAAAGTCTACCCCTCTGCAGAGTTCAGTGAGGTAGCAGAAGCTCTTATAACGGCACATCCTTGCTTTAAAGAGCCAGGCTCCTTCAGTGGATTGGAGGACAAATTTAAAATATAAACTTGGGAACTACAGATCAAAGCTGAGGCGCCTTAGATGTCCAGAAGTGACTGAATTTTCTGCAACAAAAACCTGATGACTGGCGTAGTCCTGCCTACAGTCTTAAGAAACCTTAAAAAGCTGAAGTAAATTACTGCTCACCATATCCAGCAGGTGAATCAGCTGAGACTGTGGAAGAGATAAGAGTAAAACTCCTGTCTGAGGTAAAGATCCGAAATAATGAAGACAAAGTAGCTGCAATGATGGACAAAACTTTCTCACATAGACGTCGTGAGGTGGTCCAAGATGGTAGCAGGTTTCAAAGAAAGGTAGCCAGGTCTCTTCAGTGTGAGGGAGGTAAGTAATATAATGTGAACAGTTTTTGTGTCTTACCATGAATCATCATCATCATGATTTTTTTTCTTGCTCAATTTTAGGTGAATGCAGAATTCAAGAGGATAACCACAGTTGAGCTCAAATCCAAGTTCTTCTCGCAACTAGATGCACACTCTGAAAACTTGTTGAAGGTGTTTGCCAGAAAACGAGGGGTCCTCAGGGAAGAGATAAAGGCAATGATGGTTCCAATGACTCTGGTAAGATAAAAGGCCACGACATTCTGTTTTGAAGTCTTATGAAATAAGGAGTGCACCATGACAGGTTGTCAATGTCGTAGGCAAACACAGGGGACAGGCACATTTGAACTGACAAATATAAAGTTGAGAGTATCTTGGTCTAATAAAATGACTACCTGCCCTCTTAAAGTTGCATTGAGGATGGTTTTATAGAAATTTTCTCTGCCGATTGGTTTTGATCTGAAAGTTTTGGTGTGTATGAACATCCTTTCTAAATGTCTCTTAGGTTGACAGTAATGAAGTTAGATGAGAAAGCATCCCAGACGCTTCACATCTTGCACTTTAAAGCAGTAGCCAAGTGTAAGTGTATTGTTCAAGATTCCAGTTGCAACTAAGTCTGGCTTTCTGAGAAGTAGTCTTATTCTTTACTTAGTTATTGTTCAAAGCAAGTAAAAAAGGCAGTCTAAGTTTACTGATTATTTCATCATACATTTTTGAACTTAATTACTGCTGTGTAACATGTCAGCCAAAAGCTTAGACACAAACATCTTTTTTTTTTAAAGATGTGATCCATACAAAGTTACACTTAAAATTGTATTGGTATCCACTTAAATTTGTGTAAATGTACTGAATGTAGGGCATTGTTTTTGACCTTTAACAGACCTGTTTTTTTTGTAAGCAAATAGTTTGAGTAAGCAAAAAAAATGTGTTTGCGCTTAAGAAACTGAGAATGTTAAATGTTTTTATAATGCAATTGGTCAGTTTTTCAAAGCCAGTGTCAACGTTTGTAAAACTGAATTCTTGCTCAAATAGAATTTAGTGAAAACATTATAACTATTTGTATTCATTTTCTTGGCGCCAGATAATTTGTTGTTTATGTTTTTCCTATTTTGTTGAATGAATGTAAAGAAATCAAGGAAATCATTTCCACCTAATTAAGTCATTTATTTTCAACATTAAGCATTTTAGTTGTTATATAAATATCCTTGGTTTTGTTTCAACCTAATAAATCCATGTTAATCAAGCTTAATCTTGATGGTTTAGTGACTAAACTTTAGTCTGATCCTTTTAGATAGATGTCTTTGCCTACATTTTAACACATTTGGATTACACAATATCCTGAGGTTAATTTTACCCATGCAAATGAAGTTGAATTAACCTTATGTGTTAGTTAAATCAAACTAATATAATTTAGTTACATAGACACAGATCAACTGGATCAAATTAAATAGAAAAAATTAAGTTGAATGAACTCAAATACATTAGGTTGACCCAAATAAATTATATTGCATTGAAATAGCAAATTGTATAATGTAGGAAAAAAGAGTAATTAGATGGTATGGAAATGATTTTTAAGTCTATTCAACAAATTATTTCTTGTGTGTGTGGTGCATTTATGGCATTTGGTTTTTTGAATCATTATTTTCCTTTTATGAGATATTTTCCTATCTTTGAGTTGAAAGGAATTAAATGTATGATTTCATGCCCCAATGCGTCGATGCTGATGTCAAGAGCATCATGCTGGTATATTTATTAAAGTGAAATAGTGATGAATTGTGCTTATGCATCAATCATACATCAAAAACTGCCTAATTTTAGGCATGGTGTAAAGATGTGGAAAAAACAGAAATGCTTCAAATGGTTGTAGAAACATCACTTCAGAGGAACTTGACCTGAATTCACTTTCGCACCCTCCATCTGTCTTTCTTTCCTTTTCCTTTTCTTCTCTCTGCCCTACGGTTTCTCTTACAACATTTCACTATCAAAAGGTTTGATGCTGCTGTTTTGCACACTTCATTTTTTATTTGTTATATATATGCGTCACTGTATTTTGAGTGTGATCTCTTTGGAATTGTTTGTTATTTATTATTTTATTCTATTTGATGTGGATATCACAGTTGCATTAAAATTGTAATGTATGCAGTATTTATGCACGAGGACCACATGCTTGTAGTAGTGTAGCGTTTGTAGTAAAATGCAAATTTACAGCATTCAGTAACATAAATACACCTTTAAATAGTATAGTAGTCCTTCATGGTTTTATACTAAACACAATGGGACAATAATGGTATTCTGGAAACAATAAGTTTAGTATAATTGCATAATATTTTAATTGATATGTGAACATCTGTACAGACTGGAACTCCATCTGTAAATGTTGGTCCATCAGTCCTGGTGCATTTACTGTCTGTCCGTCCATGGGAGTGGATCTCTCCTTCACTCTGGTTCTCCCTCAGGTTTCTCTTTTCCCTCTGGGTTTTTGGAGTTTTTCTTTGCTGAGAAGGAGGGTCTAAGGATGGGGGATGCCCAGGA
>JAPTYQ010000018.1:23621450-23642678 GCA_029814465.1 Ostorhinchus cyanosoma | reverse complement strand
CTGCAGAAGGCTTGTATTATCAAGTAATGGTGTTTTTGTATGGCACAAAATGTACGGGTATATATGTACTGTATGTAGTGTGTGTGTGTGTGTGTGTGTGTGTGTGTGTGTGTGTGTGTATACATACATATACTGTATAGGGGAGATGTAAAATATATAGAAATGTCAAATGATAAAAAAAGACTCATTGTTAATCTGTCTGCAGCGGCAGCTCAGTCATTTTTGCTTGATAACAAAGTGATTTTGTAAAATGGGAATATCTGAGAATATCTGAGATAAGTTGATGTTCAAAAGCCAAGTGGCTATTTGAATTTTAAAATCTTCTTGATGACTGAAGCTGCAGACGTAGTTATGTGATGCAATATTAATGTCGGTCCCAGAATGATTACAGATGAAGTGAAGAACAGCATTCTGACACTTTTCAGTCACATTAAAATGAAACGCTGTGCAGACTCTGTCCCGTTGGTAGTTCTCTTATTTTTGTTGTTGTTTTGGTCCTTACCTCAGTTAGTTTTGTGACTTTGCTTGCACTTTATAGATGACTTGGACACTTTGATAACACAGACGAACAGCCTAATAGTCTGTTTCATCAGACCTGTACGGTTTCTCCCAGTATCCATCCATCCATTTATCCGTCCATTATCTTTCACTTAGCCCGGTCTGATCACAGGGGCAGCATTTTAAACAGGGATGCCTAGACCTCCATGTCCCCAGCCGTCTCCTCCAGCTCCTCCATACCTCCAGTTTCTCTGAAGGGGACCCCTCCAGCAAGTCCTGGATCTGCCCCAGAGGATGTCCACAGGGGAAGCCCGGCCAGATAAACCACCTCCACTGGCTCTGGGTACAGAGCAGTAGTGCTTCTACTATAGCTACTCTCCCAGAGCTCTGCCGCCCAGCACAGAAAACTCATTTCCATCTCTTTTATCCGCAATCTTGTTCTTTCACTCACTACCCACAGCTCTGACTGTATAGATATATACGGTATATACGTATAGGAACATAGACTGAACAGTAAACCCTCTTCAACAGAAGCATTATCACTGATTAACTCTGTCCATCCTTTGCTTTATCATTCACAAACCTGAGACTTATGCCTGATCATCACTAATACTGATGTTTGTCTTATATTTTCCGACATTGTTGAAGTGAAATTCTTTGACCCAAACAATTTTACAAAATATATCTGTTCACACTACAATGAAGAAATGACCACCAATGGTTACAAGGGCTTGGATTATAAACTGTAGACACCAGGAACAATATTGGATGCAGAGGCTTTAATCTGTCATGAAGTTGAGCAGCAACAAGTTAATTTAAAGTAAATGTTGGTTTGGGGTGTTGAAGGTTATTCTACAGAATATGTACCTCTGGTCTAGTCTGCCCCAAAATGTGCCTGTGCTGAACTCAACCTACTTGGTCCTAGTTTGACTTAGGCTACGTTCTGACGGCAGGTTTTAATGCACAACTCAGATTTTTGGGTGTTATCCATTTTTTTTGTGTGCTCGTTCATATTACACATTAAATGCAACTTCTATCAGTTTTGAGTCTGAACTGAATGTGACCCTGAAGTGACTCGCATGCGTGAAAGAGGTCTTGACTAAATACGTGACCCAGACGCGCACTGTGTTTACGGAAGGAAGTTTTTCCCGTTGCTCCTCCTCTTGGGATGCAGAATTACGACGTTTGTCACATTTCAATGACATAAAGGTCGGATTAATGCAACTTGGCTGTACAGACTGAAATCATATTGGAAAATATCAGATACATATCGGATTTAGAACCACATATGGAAGTGGCCTGGGTTAGATTTGAAAAAAATCTGATTTGTGCTGTTCAAACTGTCTTTAACAGATCGGATACAGGTCACATATGGATTTGAGCCACATTTTCCTGCAGTCTGAACGTAGCTTAATAAACCTATATAATCGCTATTTGAAGTTTCAGATGAACGTTCATTACACACAGCAACAGTAGATGTGTGTACTGGGCTGTGATGCTATTATTATATAATCTCTTTTTTTCCACATGACTACACAAAAAACTGACTTTTCTGAAATCTTTAGACAGAAAAGTATTTAAATGTTTATAGTTTTGCAACCTGAAACAGCTTTTGCATAAAAACAAAAGGCTCAGTCATAGAGAAGAATATCTATTTTGCAAAATAATTGCATTCATGATCGGTGGCAGTGACTCATCTCCAATGCAGGGTTACACCTCGGACTGAGAACCATGGCCCCAGCCTCAAAGGTGTTAATTCTCATCACACCCACTTTGCACTGAGCTCCAAACCATGTTGTGTGAGCTGAAGGTCACAGCTCAGTGAAGTCAACACCCTTTCATCCACCAAAAGCAAACACATTATCCTTCCAAAGTGGGGGTCGTAGGACGCCAGTGGGGGGGTCATGAGATGATTTTTCTGAAACTAATGTGATCCCTGAGGTGGTTACAACTGATTAAGGGCAGTACTGTTGCATCTGTACCTATGATAAAATGAAGGATATTGATATTGTGAGTTTTATGGTGCACAGGATGTGCTTTAATTTTGAAAGAGCAAAGGTTTCATTAATACAGTATGATTGCTTGGTATTGATAGTGACAAACAGATGGGGCATTGTTGGGCCTACAAGTTTGACTAATGGAGTCACATAAATAAACATAAAAAGGCTAATAAACGTAAAACAGACACATTAATGTAAGTAAACATTAACATAAACTCCACTTGAACCCTCGCACATAAAACAGAATACAATGAGTAAAATGTCAAGTACCCACAATACAATGCAGCAAATATATCCCAGTATCCAGCACTTCCACCCATAAGGTTCCTTGCCACCACACCATACATTTGATACAAAAAACCATCACCGTCCCATTAGACTTATTATACATATGTATGATATAGAATAGACCTTTATTTGTGTATACAGGGCTTTGAAAACTTCGATATGAGCCAACTACGGCAATAAGTCGATTTTCTCTCAGTGCATGTAAATGTACTCACTGGTATCCTGTGCGCATGTTTTTTGAAATGTTTCAGTCACCTCGTCGATAGGGGGGGTCACCAGTCTCTGGCACTGTTATTTTGGGGGTTGTGAATTTAAAAGTTTTGGAACCCTTGCTTTAGAAGATAGAAGGACATAGAAATTTGTGCAGAAAAGCTCTAAATAGAATTTTAGAGGAAAAGGGAAACAACAGGAAATGAGTCAGACTTCCTGCCATCCCTAAGCTTAGACTCCTACTAGAGAAATAAATGAATGTACCTGTAGTTTACAGTAAGTTTATTTTATCTACTTAATCTTCTTTAATGTTTTAGCCATAGCTTACCGCTGTCCACCATGTTCCGGGGTTGTCCAGGCCGCAGTTGTCGCTGTACTCCAGGCAGCAGGAGTCGGGCACACGGGTGGCGTTGTACACCTCAAACCAGTCTGTGTGGTTAGTGACTCCACAGCAACGAAACTGCAGCACAGAAGGACAAAGAGCACGGAGAGGCTGACATTGAATTATCAGAGCACTTATACACTAATGCATAATAACAAAGAAACATCCTTTGTTGATGGAAAAGTAAAATTATTTACCTGCCCAGAATAAGATTTAGTGGCCAAGGTAATTCATGTGTGCAGATAATAGAAAATACTTCATCTTGCTGATAGTGAGCCACGGCCGCCTTTGTGCACTTCACATCGCATTTGTCTCAAAGCCTTAAAATCATTTTCTAACTTGCCTGCTTCTTTTTATCTACACCTCCTCCCTCTGTGATTGGTATGGATTTTTGCTAGAGGATCATGACATCCACCATAATTCAATTCATCAGTGTACCAGACAAAAAAAATAAATAAAGAAAAAAAAATAATAAAGAAAAAAAAGATGAAGTACCCTGATGTTTTTTTCATTGGGTGAACTTTAATTCTGCCGGAGCAACTTCACAAGCCTCACCGTGTGCAGAATATAGGATTATGTGTTAATTTAGCCTCACTCGCCCATTTAAACAATAAATCAAGTTTGCAATTTCTCATGAGATTCAGCGACTTAAATGACCAGAATGTAAAGTGGAAGCTCAGCACAGCTCAGGTTTAAAACTGCATGAAGCAAAAAACACTGATGGAACATAAGTAACCTTATGTCAGCTTTAATATATGCATCTGTTAACTGCTAGATTTGAAGAGCCTATTCACAAAATATTTGGGGCTTATGGTATGTTTCCCTTGTTATGCACAGGAGTTTGAATTTCTATTAAACAATCAGCTGAAATGTTCATCAAAATAGGCTCCAGCTATTAGTATGAGTCGGGCACAGGTGGGTTAATGTTGGATGTTCTGAAGCTGCTCCACTCCAGGATTCTGGGGGATATAGTGTGTTTATAATAAAGCAGCCTGATCTTCACACATACTTCCTCCAAGATCAGTTTTTACTTCATAAAAAATGAATCATGTCTCATTCAACCCTTCCAAATTCAAAGATTTAAGAAAAGAGAGGCAGTGAAGTTGAGGTCAATGAACACACTCAGCATTTAATACAATCAGCCAAAGGGCCTGTGGCAATTTATATTTATCTTTTTGTTAATTATAATCATTCAAAATAAAAATGTAATCAGGATCATTTGCATAGAAAAGGAGCGATGTGGCACAGAATGTGTGAATTTATCTCTATGTACGCATATGTGGTTATTTGCTTGTTAAGCATTTTAGGGTGAATTCCATCCCTTACAGCTGCTTTGTGTATAGTACACTATAACTCATAAGCTCCATTCCCACAGGACTAGTATTACCTGTGGACCTTTAGTCATTTGTAATAAATGCAGAAGTTGTCTGAGATTTTAATCCTCTATGAATCTGCCACGTCTTTAATTTGTAAAGTAAAAAATCGATTAAATATCTTACCATATTTTAGGAAAATCAGAGGTCTTTATAATAATATTGCTTTGGGTTTAACTTCAACCGGTTTATGTCAAAATATGACATGGACCTTCACTGAAAGAGCAAACTTCAAACCTTCAGAGGACTAAAATATCAAAATAGGATGAGATGGATGACATGTGGTTGTCAGGTCTAGGTTCAGTAAAGTTATGTGTTCATAAAATGAGGTCAGGTGAGTCTGAATATACTGAATGAACAGACCAGACCAGAATGTCTGTGGATTATTAATGACACAAACATGTTCCAAGAGACATCAGGCACAAATTGTGAAACAGTGGTTCAGGAGGATGACACATCCAGACCTGAAGCACATTGAGAATCCTTGAGATATGATGAATTTTACACAGTGGTCTGTCATCATCATCGATACAAGAAAATTAATGCAACTTTAGACAGAAACAAGTGCAGTATTGTTTATTGTGATCTTGCACAAGCGTTGTATGTCATAAAGAATGTCACGGCAAATGTGTCCTGTAATAAAAGCTAAATGCACACCAACCAAATATAGTGGCTTGATTGTGAATAATGTGCATTCTTTTGTTCATATTGTTACTTTAAACACATTTTCCTGATAGTTCTGCTGTACTTTTATTCCAAGAAACATCTGAGGGCAGAACTTTTGTTGGTTGGGGAAGTTAAAGATAGTGTGTTGTGTGACCTCTACTGATTTATTACAGAATCACTGGGTGGCCAAATCTTTATTTCATATCTTGTGTGTATCGTAAGAACAATTTCTCATATATGTCAATATTCTATCGTTCCATAAGCAGTCGTTAATAACATTCAGGGTGAACTTAGCGCCAGGGACATCTGCTGTGTTATCTATTCAGTGACTCAGCATGTATGAAGGAGGCTTTTGGGAGGGAGTAAAGTGACAGAATGAGTGCTGCCTTTTAATGGTCTTCATCTTAGCCAGACTTTATGGAGCCCCATGCACAGCGGAATTGATATGACAAGGAGAAAAGTGCACATTCATTCTTGCAAACTTTGAAACTCTGCATCATTCAGGCATATTCTCCTAACACCATCCTCCTGCATGCAGAGAACCCTTCATCTTAACACCCACACATGCACACATGCTCTAATTTGCATGTATTATATGCAGAGCAATGCATTTTGCTGTCATTTTTTATAGCTTTTAGAAATCATACACATCCATAAACATGCATTCTAGACACATGACACATGCAGCGTACAGATAGAGACAAGAGGATGCACATCGCAATCACTCATGGAACAAAACTATGAGCTAGAAAAGTGGATCTGTGATGCAAAAGCTCCAAAGAGTCTTGAAATCTCCCATCTACGATTTGATGTGTCCCAGAGGCAGTCACTAGTACTGGCCATGTTCGTCCTCCTGCAATGCTTCATTTCCAATGTCTGTTTCTTGCATTGTATTTTCTTTACAGAGGAATAAAAAAAAAAAAAAAAGAATATATATACACACACACACACACACACACACACACGCACACACACACACACACACATAAAACACAAAGGAAAAAGCACATCAAAGTGAGAGCTGGAAACAAAGATTACCTCTGAGAGTCTATGATGTCTGCATTAATCTCTGACAGAGCTACTCCTGAAGCTTAAAGTGTTTGTTACTGTTGGTAAAGATATTTTTTCCCCAATGTCATTTACAGGTCACCAGTTTTTCATTGAATTTGCTTGTAAATGTCCAGATCCCATTAAGAAGAAAAAGCGATGATGTGCTTTATACAGATGTTAACACAAAGTGGAGGTTTGTAAAATGAAATCACCCGTCAGTGTTTCACTACTGCCTCTATTTTATAGAACGTGATCACATCCAATACAAATGGTGAAATCTAGCCAATAGCAAAGCAAAGTGCTGTCATAATGAATAATGCAGTTCAAACTTTGTGCGTCTCAGACTGAGACGAGGTATTTTACATAAGTCAACTTGTTAAATGGCCTTGGAGTTAATGTTGAACAGACAGCGATGTTCACAAGACAAAGGAGAAATTAAAAGGCTTAGGATTTAAACAGGTTGTGACAGGGAAAAACCGATCTGTCTCTTGAAACGTTTTAGGCCTTTGTTGAAATTAAGTTTGGAGTCATTTCACAGTGAACGCCACAGCCTCTGCCGCCCTAATCTCAGATCTTACATCAGTTTGGACGATCATCCAGGCGTTGGTTAGACCCACGTTTCCTTCTGTGCCAAAAAGCTGCAGACCTTTCTTCAAATCCCTCTGAGCGTAATGATCGATCTGCAAAAAACAGGACAAAAAAGGCAAAGAAAAATAAGATTTAGTTGGAGACGCTCATTCATATTTTCATTAGTTGATAAAAATAACTGTTAAGCATCTTAGTTTTATTCCAGGAAACTGCAGGATCATCTGTTAGAAGTGAGCCGACTGGAGCAAAACACAAGCTGCTGTTCCAGTATTAATTTTACAACAGGTTTGTCTTCATTTGACAGTAAACAGCAGAAAGACAGTAGAGAAAATGGTGTAATTTATGAAACTTTTATTTCGCCTCACCAATAAACAATAAAACAGTCAACATGTCACTACAACAAGAAGAGGGGCCCATTTTCACAAACAGAACTATAAGGAATAAAAATAGAAGAGCGGTCCAAAATGGCTTAAATAACATTTGTGGCAGAGACACACCCCCCCCCACACACACACACACACACACACACACCTTCATGGTGTTTAAACAGCCGTTTCATGATTCTTTTTATCCATACTTTCACTAGTAGGAATAATGATAAATAAAACCTCAATAGAAGGGTTTAATATTTATTAAATATTGTATAATATTATAATCATACTTTAAATGAATCTTTGACTTCAGATCATTACAAAGTATCGCACAGAGAATGCATGAACAGTGGTATCAGACAGACGGTAAAACAGTGAAGGTGAGACCTTTCAGAAGCAACACCAGAGTAAAATAAAGTGAGTCAGTTGAAGAATTTGAACATTAACAAGTAGGAGAGTTTTCTGTACACAGATGTTTCAAAGATCTACAAGTGTCCACCTGGACTGAACGAAGCAAATAGGTAAGAGGCTCCCATTGGATACCCACTGCAGTGATTAATGGGCTTCATTTCTTTAACCCTTTAACTGATGCAATAGCGTCTCTTTTTTTTTTTTTTTTAAACTTTCAGCAGTTTGATAGCAGCAGAAAAACTGAACTGAAGAACAGGCTGTTTTTTGTGTGAAAAATTCTCACTATATTGGCATGTATGAAGTCTGTGAAGAATTTAAAGTGCGAAACATGCCGTCTGCATTGATACTATTTGTGTAAAATGTTTGTGTTGTTTGCAGATTAATTCTTGAGCTATGGTAGGATGTATTTTGTTGGGACTTGGTGACTTTGACATATGGCCGCTAAATTCTAATAATTTCAGTTCACAGACAAACGTACATGTAGCAGGATGGACAGAAAACCCTAAAACAAAGTCCGACTGCAGCCTAGACCCATGTTAGACATGATGATAGAGCTAATAAACTGTGGGTAAGAGAGGAAGCACGTCCGCTTTGCTGAGTTTACAGGGATCGAATCAGATCGGCTTTGACAAAACCAACACGATGCAATACTGCGACCCTGCAGCCGTTCAATAAACAAACACTGTGGATCTAAACAAACAAGATAAACTCATTTAGCAAAATGAGGATTTCCAGTGAGCTTCAAATGAAAATCTGTAGATGTATACTAAGTGATAAATAACTGGAATTAAAAAAGAGCAGGCTTTCTGGTGCTTTATACTAAGAGCAAACACCGATCCTGCAGCTCATCCTTGTTTACACATTTCGATGGTCAATCTCATCATATGTCAATTGCATTGATTTCCTCTGACCTTGCTCGCCTCTACAAGGTCTGGAGCCTTTTAGCCTGTAAAGCCCTTCAGACAACACACACCTTATGGAAAATCTTTTTTCTTTTGTGCATCATTACAGCACCGAAACAAACAGTCATGAGGGTTGTATGCATGTACGTAAAGATAATTAGACATGCAAACAGGCACGAGGAAAAAAAGATGTAGCTGACAAAGCTTCACAGTGGGAAAAAAAGAACATTTAGTGCATTTACACTGAACTAGGTCAAAGACATACAACCTGAGGTAATAGTGTGAATGTGTTAAAACATGTATGAAGAAACATGCAGTCAAAAAAATTCTGAGGAGAAACTGATGATAAAAACCAGTATGATCTTATGTGCTAAAATGAATATGCGAATATGCAATTCTAAAACAATTCACCAGACTTTAGAAAATGTTACCAACTGATCATCTCTGATTTGTTTCATGTTTTCAGAAATAATGTTCTAGTTCCAAATAAACACCATGCAGTACCACCTTCAGCTTAAATCCTTGTTAGTTTTTGAGACACTCGGGCTTTGAACACAGGGAATCAGTCAGAGTTTTGCTGTATAAACAAATGGTCCAGAAAAAAGGAAAAAGACACCAAGTTGAGCCAGTCTTTAGATTTTAAATGATCTTTTCTATGGTACAGCATGTGTTTAGCTGTCTGCAGTTACACATGTGCATGTGTGTTTCAGAGCGCTTTCAGTTTGGCGAATTTCTACAGAGAGGAACATCATAGCATTCAAATGTTTTCTATTTTTAAAGAAATAAATGTTCTGTTTGATGAGGCATTAAAAAGAAAATCAACCTCTATTTCAAATGCATATTGCTCAGGTATAGTAAGGTCTCCATCTCCTCTGAACTATGCTCCATGTTGCTTGTGTTGATAATGGCATCATGTGCATCACAATAAGGGTCCGTGTGAAACACAACAGTGGAACCAATGTTTAGCAGCAGCAAAAGTCAGGAAATGAAGCTTCAATTCAGGAAAACTGTAAATGAATACTTTTTTTAATTGATAAGAGTCAGTTAATCGAATGATCATTTCCACTAAAGACAGATGCTGGAGCATCACAATAAACAGACTGAAATAAACTCACTAGCTTAGTAGCAACATAAATGATAAAAACCCACAGATCGGTACAGTGGTCTTTATAACATACCATAACTGTATAAATAAAGATAAATGGGGCATTTAAAATAGACTTCAGTTAAGTACGAGCATTTTGACAGCCCTTTTATAAATTTTCAGTTACATGATCCGTCTAGTCTCTCTGAAATGTAGATCATATGCAAAGTTAAGATCAATCAGTTTAATAATTTGTTTCCCTCTTGTGTGAATCCTGAAGATTATTGCTGCCCCACTTCCATCAGCTGGCAGTATAAACTGGAGATGGTCAGTGTGGAAGCCTCCAGTGGTTTCACAGGGACTGACCCACATGTCTCTTTACGTAGACGATTCAACAAGCAGCGACAGATATCTTGTCAACAGTGACACAATGCATTCTTATTTTCACAAACCAGTGGACCAACGTCTGATGCAAGTCTGCTTATGTGGTGTTATTTAAAGTGGAATAGTTCTTGCTGTTCACAAAGTGTGATAGTGTCAGTGTCAGGTGACAGATGGGAATGGTAAATGGATGCAGGTGTAGACTTTATTTCATATTTATCCAAGGTCAGTCACACTTGAACGCCTGAGTTGATATCTTACTGTAAGTATTTTGTTAAATTTACTCGTTGTGAGGATAAATGTCCCCCAAGCTTTGAACTGAATCATGAACTTTGCTGAACGAATTCATCCAATATATTGAGTTCACTGTAATTAGATTTAGCATTTATATAAACAGTATACACTCAGGTCCTTTTCTTCTAATTTTCCAGAGGAGACGTCGGTGTGGCACGGCACAAGGCTTGGGCTTATTGTCGGATCTAAAACACACGTCGGTGCTGGTGTGGTCACAGAATATTAAATCCCAGAAAGCCCAGATAATACTCATATCCTTGCAGAGACAAAAAGTCATATTGACGTGTAGACACTAGATAAGCACTCTGACACTCTGACAACACCTTATCCACAAGGAACACAGCCTAGCTTTACACAACACACTGGGTTATTTTTAGATGTTTTTTGACACTTCTACACTTAAGTCAGTTGGCTCGTCTTCACTGAGGTTACATTCACTACGTTTGTTCTATCCATCAAACCAACACAGGCCTATACTGTATGAGACTGTATGATTTCCACATCTACTCTGATACTTTATTTCTCTTGCTTAAAGATTAGCTAAACTTGAAGACTGTTTAAGATTTTATTGTGTAACAGCTTATTTAACCATGACTCATATTAGTGAAATAACCAAACACTGCACTGGGACCTACTTCCAAAGTCAGGTGAAAACTGCTTCAACGGCTGAGTAAAAATTAATTCAGTTGCATACAGCAGGGCCCTAATGTTTGCTAAGGGTAGTTAAGAGTAATTATCACAGTTATCATTTGTATTCCCCAGAAAACATGCATAATGTGGGGTGTAAAGGTTATATCTTGAACAAACTAGTTTTACTAATGGCTGTTGGAGTTGTCGTCCTGGGAAAAAAGAGCTCATGTTAGTACAGCCTCTGCATTCCCCGACTGCACCTTCAAATGTTGAACCCTGGGAGTTTTGTTTGGATCTGAATGAACCGTTCATAGTGGAGTCTGCACGGCTTTTATGAGAATCCCTGTTGCTATTGCAAGTGTAAGTGCGTGTATCACAAGCAAAAAATGCTCTTACAACTTTTTGAGGGGCACAGTGGGATACAACAGTCGGATAATCCAGAGAAAACAAATGAGCAAAGAAGTTGGACAGGTTGCTGGGGACATGCACTGTTTAACGCAGAAAAAGGAAGTTAGTTGAAACACTCAAGTGTGGGTTGTGCAGTAGTGTTAAAAAATGTCAGTGCTATCATGAAAATGTGTGTACTTGGGTGTTTTGCAATATTCTGAAACACTGTAAAGGTTTAATAAAATAATATTGTGTTTTGGTGTGTTAACTCTTATGGTATTCAACATTTTTTGTGCTGGGAGTTGGTTGTTAGTTCATCCATTTCTAAGCAAACAGCGGCTGGAACAGAGTCTTTGAGAACAATTACAGAAAAAAACAACCCAAGGCGCCTACAGCCACTAACAGCATACTGTAAAAAATGACTGTAGAATTAACAGCAAAAAGTTTTAAAATTGCAATATAGAAAAAATGTTAGTGAAAATACGATGCAAAGTTGTTTATTTGAGAAGATTTTTGTGTTAATGATTAAATCAAATGTAGGAAGAGCATGTGAACCAAACCAGATTTGTATGTAGAAATTATCTATTTCTATTGTTTTGAGAAAATAAAACTGTAAATTGAAAAATAATGTGGTGTCATTTAAATTGCAAGACCGCAATGTTGAAATAACAACCTATTTGCCTTTTTTTTTCAAATTAAAAGTAATAAAGAAGTAAAAATTTAACAATTTAAGATTTTTAAAATGTAAACTAACAGGTGGCTGTGGTTCAGTTGGTAGAGCGGGTCGTCCAGTGACCGAAGGGTTGGCAGTTCGTGTTGAAGCCAGGATCAGGATAAACTTTATTGTCCCTTGTGGGAAATTTGTTTTGGTCCTTGAAAAACTGCAGACACTGAACCCTAAACTGCTCCCAGTTTAGAGCTGGAGGGTTTAGGAAACACTGTGGACCACGCAGGTCTATGAAAGGTGCAGTCCGTTTACTGTTTACATTCAGTGTTAAATCTGTGTGTTTAAAATGTAAAATTTACATGTTTAAAACTTTAAATCTACATGTTACTCTGTAAATACGTTGATGGTTTGATGTGTTTTTTTACAGCATTTTTCAACCACAGCTGCAAGTTTTTTGTTTTTTTCGTAAAACAAGATAATTTTTTTTTTCTTTACAGTGTATTATCTTGAACGTAGTCAACGAAGGACACTTTCTCACCTACTAGTCTCACATATCCACATCTATCGGCACACTTCATTAGCTCTGTGCCAGTTCTCTATATAGGTCTGGCTCCTTCCCATCAGTCAAGTTGTTAGTGTAGTTTTTGAGCAGAACTGAGTGCAGGATTCTGCAACAGTGCATCTGCAAAGTAAAGTGAAATGTTGGATAAAAAGTGCTTATCAGGAAGCATGTTCAAATCAAATCAAATCGAATCAAGTTGTGTTTATTTAGCACCAAATCATGACAAAAGTTATGACACTTCACATCAAAACTAGATTCTCAGGCCAATTTACAGAAACCCAACTGAATCCTGTAAGAACAAATACTTGGTGACAGTGGTGAGGAAAGAAGACCCTGACTCCTGGAGGATGGTCGTCTGCCTTGACCAGGTAAAGGAAGAGAGAGAGAGAGAGAGAGAGAGAGAGAGAGAGAGAGAGAGAGAGAGAGAGACTGGTGGAGGGGGGAAAGTAGGGGGAGACACATGGATGCACATTGCGTTATTAAAATCATTAAATCCCTACAAAACAACATGTTCTATAAAATGAAGTGTATTAAGATGTAATTAGAGTTTGTTGTTGTTCTTTAATACATAATGTTCACATAGAAGAAAAGGAAGAATAATTAAACTGTGCCACCACTGCAACCACGACATGAAAATATTCACCCTGATTCTGCTCGAGTACTTCAGTAAACCACACTACATCGCTCTGATTTTGCCCGTTCCCTTCAGTTTGATCCAAACTGAATCCACATGATTCAAACCAAAGGAAAAATCAAACTGAACCATGGTTTAGGTTATTTGCAGATGCAGATAAATATTGTTACCAGAAGTTGTACAAGACATTTTTATTGTCTGTCATTTTGATGGACAGGGTCATAAAAATTCCTTCATAACACATTATTATCCATCATTTTAAATAAATTATTTTAATGATAATGAGACATATTTAGTAGTATTTAATGTTCAAAAACATTTCAATGATGTAGTAACTGTAGTTGCTGCTGGCTGATAAACCAACATGATATCATGAATATCTACGCCACTTTTAATTGGCATGTTAATCTGTACACATAATAAGCTTTCTGCATGTATGTTCACACCGTGTCAAATACCACACACTCGGCATAAACTGACACGCCATCAACTGGCATTGAATAACACACGAAAGGTAGAAAATGCACACGTATACAGTAGCACGCCAATTGTCATAACATATGGTGTATTACTTGCTTGTCCTTCGTTCTCCACCACATCAGTCCCTCTTTTTTCTCTGTGTTTATCAATGCCATCATATTTACTGGGCTTTTTAAAATAACTAAGGAGACTTAACATTTTGCACTGGCACAGTAGCATGGAATTTTGGCTAAAGTCAGCTAAACAATGAGACAAGACTTGACAATGAGTGCGTTTACATGCACTTAGAGAAAGTCGACTTATTACCTTAGTTCGGCTAATATTGAAGTTTTCAAATCCATGTAAACACTTTAGTCAGACTGGAATCAAACTGAACTGGAGTTTTAGAAATCAGAATATTGGTGCCAGATAATGCGGTTCTAAATTGAGCTATTCCTGCATGTATACGTACACCACAGTTAGCCGGACTATTGACTGGCCTGGACACGCCCCCTTCAGGAAGTGACGAGAGCCACGGTGTGATAACACCACAGTACAGAAGGTATTATCCTTCTGCTAATATCATCTCCACCAGACTTTGTGGTCAGTTTATGTGTAACCTGATCAGTTTGAACAGTTTGGACCAAATGTTGCATCGTTGTCGTCCATATTCTCTCTCGGTGTTGTTTTCCTCCTTCTACTACGTCTGCTTCAAATCTGCTGCATTTGTTACTAATTGTTCTTTATCCATGAACAACCAGAAGAATGCCAACGCAAAAGGGCGTGTAGCGCCACCTAGTGTCTCAGAGTCGAACGTACTTCACTCAATAATTCGATTCTCTCACCGTACATGTATATTCAGATTTCTCATAAACTCCAGTTCAGTCCTCAGCTCAGTTATTGCCAATAGCTGGATTTAGACGTGCATGTAAACGTACTGAGTGAGTGATGAATATGCACACTCACCACATAGTGGACGGGGTGTGAACTAACGCTGAGTCATTTGAAAGAGTTTACAGTGTTGTATTCAGTGTAGTTGTGAACGGTGGCGCTGTAGAGTTATATACAAGTCGATACTATTATGGGCTGTCAGACCAGTGATCCTCAAGCAGGTTCTGTTCACAGTGTTGTGTGAAGACTTTCTTTGGTACATTACCCTCAGTATTTTCTTCTGTCAAAATGATGAACAGCCTTCAGAATTTTCAGTCGTCTTTTTAAAAAAATCTGTCAATGACAGAATATTTTCAGTCTCTGATTGTTAGTCTCAATTTGGTCAAAAACATGACATTGGTAATTATGCTATGAGGCTACTCATATTAACTTTCATTATTCTTGTGGAGAAAATATATGTCCTTCAGCTAAAAAAAAGAAAAGAATGAAAAATGAAATGTCAATAAAAATTAAACGATATAATAAGTAACTGAATTATTTACAGAATATTCAGTCTCTCTTCCATTAACTAATGTGTGGGACAGTCTGATGGAAGTAGAATGAACAATTCTCAAATCAAGTAAAAACATTATTTGATTAAATTTTCCTAAATCAAAGTTTTCTTTCCTTAATTCCACTGCTGTGGGCACTTATTGTGACGCACATGATCAACACAAACAACATGGAGCATCGCTCAGAAGAGACGAGGACAAAAAGGCAGAACATGTCCATATGTTCACTTTTCTACAATGGAACCATCAATTACTCTTTTTAACTTTTAATATTTCACACAAACATTAAATAAAATGTTCTTTATTTTTTTCAGTTGTATGTTAGTTCCATCTTAAGTTGTTAATAAGTTGTATCCAAATGTGCTGAAGACTGCAGTGCACATACTGTTTGATGTCATTTGACTTCTTTATATCTATAGATACTGTATGGTATATAGACATTTAAACTGTTGTTATTGTAGTTATTTCTATTTTTTATATATCCTTTTATTTCATACTTTTTGCGCTTGTTGTTTCAGCTGCTTGTGGAATAAAAGGAGAAGTTATTTATTATTTTCAGACATGTTTTTCACATTTGTCCTATTGTTTCTCACTTACATATTCAAATAATCATTAAATTGAATCGAGGGAAAAATAATTAATAGAATAATCAGTTACAAAAATGGATAACTGCAGGTCTAGTACATACTGTATTTATATTTATAGAGTAAAAGTACTAGGGCAGTGATACAACATTAATGTCAAAAAACGTGCTGCATTGACAACATCCTGATGTCAGATACAGACCTTCAATGATGAACACGAGTCATAGGCTAACAGTTCCCTCCCAATATAGAAGAGTAAAAGCAAAACTAAGCAGACTAAATGTATATAATAAAAAATAAAATAAAATAAAATAAAATAAAATAAAATAAAAGTTGCTTTGATCCTTCAGGTATGAACAAACCCTGAGTCTTTGGACTAAACCTCCTTCTGTTGAGCTGAATGAGATTCAGGAGAGATTAATTTCTATGGAATCACAACACGTTAAACCAGGATCGATTTATTTATAATGAAACTTTGATGCAGAAAACCTTTCAAAAAGCTTAATTAAACTTGCATATGTTAAAACGCCACAAAACAATTAGCCTCTCACACATCTATTAGACACAGGGCAACATAATGTTTAATCAAGCGCCGTCCCATTCCGAGAGATTAATGCAAGTCTAATAATTACATGTTTTGGAGCTTCTGAGATTGAAAAACAATATTTAGCTTTTTACTTCAGCTAAATTTGTGCTGTTTTTAAGTTTGTCGATAAGTTTGCATCTTTAGTGCCTATTAGCTTTCTCTGTTTAATTAAGATCATAAACAAAAACATGAAAAGGAAATAACAAGCAGAAAGAAAGTTATGTTCACTGAACAGATTTGAAAAGTTAATTCTCCCTGGGTTTCTCACCAAATGATTCTCCTCATAGTAATTTTAATTATTCATGAAAAAAATTGTGTTTAAAGCTTCATATATTCAAGATTGCGCATTTAGTTCAGTTTTTTTGTACGTCTTTTAAGGCTGTACATATTTTTACTGCATTCTTATTGTATCCGAAGAAAAGAGAATGAGAAATACATACGCATTTTCATTTCAACCCTGCAAAACCAACGAAGCTTAAGGTGGAATAAGACTTTTGCACAGGACTGTGTGCATTATTTACACAAACAGTACATCAAACAACACTTTTACAGTGTAATATCACAGCCAATCACACTGATCACTGAAAATCAAATGCAAATATTAAAAATCAATCCCTCAAAGAGATTAAAATGAAAGAGAATCCTGAATTTAAATCAAAATGAATAGAATATAGACAAGAATATATTTTTTTTGCAATGATAAAAACACATTATATAAATAGAAAACAGTGGATGAAACCACTTCCCAAACATAAGAAAACATGGAAACTCTCTTAAGAAGGATGTAAAAAGTCAGTGCAGGGAACCCTTATGTCCAATTTGAGTGGACTGGATAATGCTTTGAGTATTCTGAAATTGTGCAAATATGAAAAAGAGAAATAAAAAGTAAAATATTTTTTATTCAAAACTAAGTAGGTCATTAATATAGAGTGACTCCTGTGAAAATGCAGCAGCAGATTGTGCATAAGCCTCGGCTCTACTTTGAGCTCAGTATTGATGTTGTCCTCGGGACTTGAGTCGCCCTTTAACTACAGCGGGCGAGTCAAAGATGGGCCATCAATTATTTATATGGCAAGGATACAAGGGGAGATAGGAGAGGAGAGACCAGGAAAAATCAGGAGAAACGAGAAAGGGAGACTGAAACTATGAGAAAATGGAGAAATGAGAAGAAGAGAGATGGAAATGTGAAAAGAGATGAAAAACAGGAGGAGAAAACAGAGGGAAAAAGCAAACAGTGTAGCTCTGAAGGGAAGGAAATGTAAAGGCAAACCCACCACGGGTCACAATATGTGGGGATAAGGCAACTGGAAAATATAAAGAAAACACTGATAGTAAAAGGCAGCAAGAAAACGACTGTGTGAAGGAATATGTTTGAAGAAATACAAGATTTCAGAGGAGAGGAAATAATGACAGGAAAAACTGCCTCCGTTTACCTGCTCCCTCCAAACTGAGGAGCAGATCCATTACTTGTGTCATAAATGTGGGAGGAGGACGGCGCCTCGCCACAGTAAAGCAGATGAAGGCATTAAAAAAGAGGAAGGATGTGTGATCGTATTCCCTGTGGATTTCCTCTGGACACACCATTTTACTATATAACACCAAGCTGCATTAACCATGCCCTCCTTCGGCTCCTCTGATGATTTTACTGGGTCGAGAAAAGGAGATTTTTAACATTACTGATTCATAGCTTAAATTTCTGCTTCAGAGTCTGAAATTCATCACTATGATGATGCCAGAGGCTTCACGCTGAAAGATCAGCCCAAATCAATGGTGAATTAAACGGCTGATTTAAAAAAAATAATCTGCAAGTCATTTCTGATTTGTGCGGAGGTGGTCACAGTAACCCTGTTCTAGTCCACATACATATGTAGAAAAAGACGACTGAGTCCTTACTGTAGTACGAGTGCAGGACGAGGCTCTGAAGCGTACCACATAAAGATGACCAGACTGCATGATATATTCATACAATACGAAGACTACAACTGGTGAGAAATTCAGATTTAAGAAAATTCAAATAATGAACCTTTTCTCTGAACTCCAGTCTCTCTTTCACCTCCATTTTGTCTGTTCTACATATTTTTTGCCATGCGTTGTTTCCATCTTGTGTTGCGTTCTTTTACCATTCGTGATATGCACCAATATATGAACTGAGAAATAGTCTTTTTGATTTGTTATCATCTCCATCTCATTTAGTTTGATGATGGAAAGGTGTGCATTAAAGCAAAACACGAGCACAGTAAGTTCAGATAGAGCCACTGCACAGATGTTTTGTCCAGATATTGACAACATACACAAAACTAAGGTGATTTGAGGCATTATTGTGCCCATTTTCTGTCTAAAAACAGAGCTAAGCTAATAGAGAAATAATGTAAACTATCAGCAGACAAAGCATGTGACGGTTACGTAAGGTTAGGTTAGGGAAGACAGCTGTGAGTCGGTTATGAGTTTTGAGTAGAAAACCTTATGTGTGAAAACAAAGAGACTGATACTGATACTGATTCGGTGACTGATACAGTCTGTGGATCCACAGCAGCGAGTTGTTAGTGGTTCTGGATTTTGTTGGGCGTTTGGGATTTCAACACTACATTGAACTCCTTTAAAATTAAAGTAATCAGCCTGTTTTGAAAATGTATAGAGAAAAAAGCACGAGTAGATACATGCTGGAAATTCTGTACAATAGCAAATAACGTGTCCTTCCTACCTCTGAACTGGTACGGCTCTATTCCTATTCCTCTCCAGATTTTCTGAAAGTCCAAAACTGTCCCGCCGGGTTTCCACATTTCTCACCTATTTACGGCCCACACTTATTGGCAGAGCCTGGTTTCCTGCAAGGTCTGTGCTTCCATCCTGATTACATTTCTCAGACTCTGACCCAATTTGGACCAAAATCAGGGATTTTCAAGGCCATTTCTTTTGACTGCCGATGTATTATATTCTAGTTTGACTCTATTTCCCCCTAGCTTGGGATATGAACTTAAGTCTGCAAGTGTTGCAAAGAATTTCAAGAAGCACTTATAAGGAATGTTGCCCTTCTGAAGAATTCACGTTACTCGCTCGCCTCAGGAAAGATCAGCCACTACTTCTGAACTTAGACAACTCTTTACTAAACTGCTGTAGAAACTTGAGAACTTACCCTTAAATTCCTAATGTGGGATGGGAAAAGTGTGGCGCTCTTACTTTGATAATAAATGGAACATCAAGTCCCAAAGTTACAAATTCAAGCCTTGTGTCTCTGACTTCTAATTCTGTCCTGCGGCAAGGCAATAACATACGTAAATTATTAAAATGCGTAGCATTCCCCTTTAAGAGACTAATCTCAGTCCTTAGCTGGGGCAAATCAATTACAATCCCAACTCCTTTCCATCCTCTGCTTCTAATCAAGTCCTGATTAACACTTGGCGAACCATGTGAGCAGACGATCAATGCCACGAACAGGGGAAGCAGTGGATGAGCAGAACCAGGGCTGTGGGGATGATACTGGAGCGCCCTTAATTAAGGTTGTAGTGATGAAGCTGAAGGACTCTGGACAAGATCCACAGCAGGGTGAGGTTTCATTATTTCAGAGACTCGCTCAAAACACTCTCCCTTTTTTCCCCTTTTTGCTTGTTTACTTCTTTCAGATTTGACAAAGATGCTTCAGAGAAGATCTGAGAGGTAAAACATAGAACTTTCACACTTTCTCAAACAGCCTTAAAACAGTTTGCCTGCAGCTGTTGACAACAAGTGCATTTTTCTGAAGCCTTCTGATGCTGACATGCAATTTTTTCAGTTTTTATTACACTTTATCTTTTTTCCCCTTCATTGTACTTAAAGTAAGCCAACTCCCACAGGGAGGATCGTTATGCAAATGTGTAATTTTTGCAGCACTACTGTTTGCTGTCAGGATATGACCGCATTAGGAAATGGGGATCACTGTTACAAGCAGAAATTAGACTGTACGATACAGCGGTGAGGGGGCTTTTGAAAATGACAGGATCGGTGCACAATGTGGCAGCAGGTGGCGAGGAAGCAGAGTACAGAGATTAAGAGTGCTGTCATAATCAAAGGATAGCTTGGAAAAGACTTTATGAAAAGTACCAAAGAGCAAGTGTAGCTTTCAGGCATCATCTCATTTTTTTCTCCAAACATTATGAATATAAAGGTAAAACCCACTAACAGTGGAAGTTTTTAAGATGAGATTAAAGGCAGCATTAGATACAAAAGTCCTGATATTGCTGCCCGCTCGGTACGATTACAACATTTCTGAATCCTACTTTCCTGATTGAAATTACTTTTGGCAAATTTTGTCAAACTATTTGACTTCAAAACTCACAAAACAGAACAGGTACAACAAAACTGTACATTAACATGATTTTAAGTGTTTCTTTGGTTTATCTGAGTTGAAGGTATGTTTTGTCCAAACCAAGTCAATTCATCTGGCATAAATAAGGCCTCAGTTCAGGTATATCATCAGGGCACCAACACACTTAAAATGCTTAAAGAAGAACTATTTAAATATAGTCATTTTAATTCAAATGTATCTACAATAAGAAAAATGTGCATAAATTAATATGATATAAGATGGATCCTGTGTCCTGTAGTTCAGGCCAACGTCTACTGCAGCTATTTTTAACTGTGTTTAGTTCTATTTTAACTTCTGTGTGAATATGTTCATTTCCTCAATGTGAGTGTGTTTTTAAAGTACAGGTTATTAAAGCAGTAACCTGTTAAATTAGACAATTAACCCCTAACTGCCTGAAATGATTTACAAACTATCTATCTATCTATCTATCTATCTAT
>JAPTYQ010000018.1:23600917-23611264 GCA_029814465.1 Ostorhinchus cyanosoma | reverse complement strand
GCCATTTCCAACAAATCCTGAAAATTTCATCAAAATCCGTCCATAACTTTTTGAGTTATGTTGCACACAAACAAACAGACAGACAAACAAACAAACGCCGGCAAAAACATAACCTCCTTGGCGAAGGTAATAATATGATTTAGTGGCAAACAGATTAAATGCTGGTGATGGAGGTACATTTCTGGCTCAATCGATCATTTAAGGAATGATGGAAAAACTCTCAGGTTGTTTCCATCTATTCAAATGAATCATGCCCATCTTGGGTGTAGAATGCAGTGACACTGCCTTACAACAGTCAGAGCATGTGTTTTGATAGAACATCTGTAACAGAGCCAGTGAGATGTGGTATTAATACGCCTGAATCTCTGTAAAAGAAAACCACATAAGATGATGTGTGTTCATGTCAAACTTTCAAACTTTCATGGTGTAGTTTCAGCTCAGAGGTTGTTCTTTCATGTTGCAAACTCACACCCTGTGAGCCATTAAAGGCTTAGTAAGTGTTGAGTGACATCTAGTGATGAAACTGCAGTTTGTAAAGGACTGAGTACCTCCCTTAACCTCCCTCATGGGGGCCACAAAAAGATCAGAAAAGGTTCTTGTTAGAGACAGTGTTTGTTTTGTGTGATCAGGGTTATTTTGGTTAAGCGGATATGAACGTGGCTGGCTCACTCTGAATAATGATTTATACTGTAACAGTGTAAAGAGTACATAATAATGAATATTGTATCCATCTTAAACCTTATACACAACATTTTTGAAGTATTATCTTTATGTAAAGTTAAGTATCATCAGTGCTGAGAACGTATTTCACAACATACTGCAGAGCACTTTAAATGCACTCAAATGCAATGTGAAAGGTAAGTTTCCTAGTGTGAATGGATGTACTTCAATTTAAGGTAAAGACTGAAAGCAGCAGTCACCATGAGTGTATATGAACACTGTCTGTAGAGATGGAACGCATAAGTGTGTGGAACCACAAAAGATGTGTGATGTTTTGTCTGCAGCAAGAATGAAGAGACAATTTTTTCCTTGACCTTTCATTTTTCACAGCGTTAAGTCCAGGGTGAAAATCAGTGAACAAAAGATGAAGTTGTGTGAATTCACAGCTCTATGGCAGAACACTTTGTTTTCACTTTGTTTCTGAAGGGCATTTTGTTTCCTTGCAGTCAATCTTCCTCAAAAAAAGGAGAAAGTGCATTTTTTTACCGTAATTTTTTCTCACAGCATAAAATGGCTGAGGATATTTTACATATAACATAAATAAAAAGGAAAAAGTGAGTGTACTGCATCTCTTTCAATGGGGACATTTTTTTTAGCATCCATTGTTTATGTATGCATTATTATTATTATTATTATTATTATTATTATTATTGTTGTTGTTGTTGTTGTTGTTGTTGTTGTTGTTATTATTACGCCGACCCCCGATGGGGAGGCAAGGGGTTTTGCTTTGGTTCAGTTTGTTAACATTGTAGCTGCAAAACTATTGATTGAATTCATTCAAATTAGGTTTATAGATCACCAGTGACCCAGAATAGAGCTGATTACATTTTGGGAACAGTTGGTCAAAGTGAAAACATTGTAATGCCTGCCATCCATCCGTCCGTCCGTCCATCCATTGCGGGGGCAATAAGCAGGGATGCCCAGACTTCCCTCTCCCGAAACACCTCCTCCAGCTCTTCCAGGGGTACCCCGAGGCGTTCCCAGGCCAGCCGAGAGACATAGTCACTCTAACTGGTCCTAGGTTTACCCAGACGCCTCCTCTCAGTGGGACATGCCCGCAACACTTCCCCAGGGAGGTGTCTGGGAGGCATCTGAAACAGATGCCCGAGTCACCTTAGTTGGCCCCTCTTGGTGTGGAGGAGCAGTGGCTGGACTCCAAGCTCCCCCCTGGTGACTGAGATTCTCACCCTATCCCTAAGGGTGCACCCAGCGCCCTGCAGAGGAAACTAATTTCAGCTACTTGTATCGGGGATCTTGTCCTTTCGGCCATGATCATAGGTGAGAATAGGAACATAGATTGACTGGTAAATCGAGAGCTTTGCCTATTGGCTCAGCTATTTCTTCCCCATGAGGAACTGATACAACATCCCCATGACTGCCAAGCCGCACTGATCCGGCTGTCAATCTCCCGCTCCATCCTCCCCCCAAGACACTTAAACTCCTTCACTTGGGACAAGGACTCCCCACCGACTCGGAGAGGGCAGACCACCTTTTTCCGGTCGAGAACCACAGCCTCGGATTTGGAGGTGCTGATCCTCATCACACTCGGCTTCAAACCACCCCAGTGCATGCTGAAGGTCCATATTTGATGAGGCCAGCAGGACAACATCATTCAAAAAAGCAGAGCTGAGATCCTGTGGCTCCCAAACCAAACCCCTTCCAGCCCCTGGCCGTGCATAGAAATTCTGTCCATAAAAATTAGGAACAGAACCGGTGACAAAGGGCAGCCCTGCCGGAGTCCAACTTGCACCTGGAACATGTCTGACTTACTTTTGGCAATGTGAACCAGACTCCTACTTCAGTCTGCCCTTAGCAGACGGCCCCGGACCCCATACTCCCAAAGCATCCCCCATAGGACACCACGAGGGACACAGTCGAAATCCACAAAGCACATGTGGACATGTTGGGCGAACTCCCATGGGCGAGCACCCAATGGAGAGTGTAAAGCTGGTCCAGTGTTCCGCAACCAGGACAAAACCTCATTGTTCCTCCTGGATCCAAGGTTCAACTATCAGTCGGATCCTCCTCACCAGTGCCCTGGAATTGACTTTCCCCAGGAGGCTGAGGAGTGTGATCCCCCTGTAGTTGGAGCACATCCTCCAGCCCCCCTTCTTAAAAAGGGGGACCACCCCCCCGGTCTGCTAATCCAGAGGTACTGTCCCCAACCACCACACGATATTACAGAGACGTGCCAACCAAGACAGTCCCTGCACATCCAGAGACTTAAGGTATTCATGGTGAATCTCATACACCCCCGGTGCCCTGCCGCCGAGGAGCTTGCCAACTACCTTAGTGACTTCAGCTTGGGTGATGGAAGAGTCCACTTCTGAAACCTCAGTCTCTGCTTCCTCCATGGAAGACGTGGCAGTGGGATAGAGGAGATCCTCAAAGTATTCCTTCCACCGCCTGACAACATCCCCAGTCAAGGTCAGCAGCTCCTCACTTACCCTGTAAACAGTGTTGGTGGCAAACTGCTTTTCCCTCCTGAGGTGACAAACAGTTTGCCAGAATTTCCTCAAGGCTGACCAATAGTCCTCCTCCATGGCCTTCCCAAATTCCTCCCAGACCTGAGTTTTTGCCTCCACAACTGCTCAGGCTGCAGCACACTTGGCCTGCAGGTACCCATCAGCTTGCTCGGGAGTCTCACGAGCCAACAAGGCTTGATAAGACTCCTTCTTCAGCTTGACGGCAACCCTTACTTCTGGTGTCCACCGGGTCTGGGTTCCCTGGATTGCTGCCACAACCAGCACCAGAGACCCTGCACGGTCATGAACAACTGCTTCAACAATGAAGGCGGAGAACATGGTCCACTTGGACTCAGTATCCCCAGACTCCTCCGGGATCTGGCAGAAGCTCTCCCGGAGGTGAGAAGACCGTGCTGACATCAGGCTCTGCCAGATGTTCACAACAGACCCTCACGACACATTTAGGCATGCAAAGTCTGTTTGGCCTCCTCCTCGGCCAGCGGATCCAACTCACAACTAGGTGGTGATTGGTTGACAGCTCTGCCCCTCTTCACCCAAGTGTCCAAAACACGAAGCCAGATATTCTGATGACACGACAACGAAGTCAATCATCGACCTCCGGCCTAGGGTGTCCTGGTACCATGTGCACTTATGGACATTCTTGTCCTCGAACATGGTGTTTATTATAGACAAACTATGATTAGCACAGAAGTCCAATAACAAAACACCACTCGGGTTCAGATCAGGGAGGTCTCACTGTTGTTGCCCACAAGTCACCCAGGAGAACAATGGAGTCCTCAGTCAGAGCACAATCCAGCATCCCTCCCGGGGCTCCAAGAAGACCGGGTACTCTGCACTGCTGTTTGACACATAGGTCGAAACATCAGTGAGGCACCTGTCCCTGACCAGAAGGCGCAGGGACTCTTGTTCACTGGGGTAAACTCTTGATACATGGCAGCTGAGCTGAGGGGCTAGGAGCAAGTGGAGAGTTAAGCCCCTCTTAAGGGGTTGGGTTCCAGAGCCCAACACAAGCCCGACTATATATAGATGGTACCTCTCAACCTCCCTCACAAGCTCCGGCTCCTTCCCCACCCAGCACAGTGACATTCCATGTCCCAAGAGCTAGACTCCGTGTCCCAGAATCAGATCATTGAGCCCCCTGCTGTTGACTGCCACCCAATCCACACATTACCTATCCCCTACAGTTCCCTTGGTGGGTGAAGAACCCACCAAGGATGGGCCCAAGTCGCCATTTCACGCTGAGCCTGACTGAGGCACCAGGCACTCGCTTGCAAGCCCCAACCCTGGGCCTGGCTCCAGGGTGGGGCCCCGGTTGCGCCATCGTGGTCCTTGGCGTTTCCTTCTTCATAGAGGCTTCTGAACCCTCTAAAAAAATTTATAGGAATTTTTTTTTTAATCTTTTTTTCCCCACTTGTAAAGGGGGGAATTTCAAATGTCTGTAGCAGCAAAACTATTCGTTGAATTCATACCAAATTAGGTTTATAGATTGCCAGTGATGCAGTATAGATGTGGTTACATTTTGGGAAAAGTAGTTCAAAGTATGAATTTTTTAATGAATTTTTCAAATCTTTTTTTCCCCATTTACTTATAATGGACAACATTTTAGATGTCTATTAAAGCATCAATTTTGTTTCAATTTACTTCAAGCTCGGCACACATATAAAGGCAACTGATATACTGACATCAGCACACACATAGACATAATGACATCAGCTGGATCGATGCCAAAATATGCTACAATATGTGTGAGGGGCGGGGTTTGTTGTGCCTGGAACCACTTGTTTATGTTTTAAACTTTTGGGCTGTCCAAAGGTTTTCATATAAATGAGCCAGACAGTATGTATGAATAATTATTTATATTATTTTATTTATAATATAATAATATTGGTCAATTAATGAGGATCATGAAGATATTTTACTGCAGACCAAATGTCCAAAGTGGCTGATTGACCTTAATTTTATTTATTAAATAATAAATAATAATTTTACTCAGATTCATGGGCTGTCATTCTTCATCTATATCAAGTTTGTGAACAACTGCAGAGAATGAAAAAAAAGTGTATATTAACCACTAGGATATAGTAAATATTCAGAACAGAACCAACAATGCCATTAGTGTTTTTATCTGAACATTCCATTTCTTACTAATGTAATTTCAGAAAAACTGTAATCTGATATATTCTACCTGTGTCATTACGGATAATAAAGAATGAAATCAGGGTCTTCAGAATTCTCAAAATCACTTCAAAGTTATGAAATGTGCAATTATTTAATCAAAACATGAGTTTAGTATTACAGCAAAACTCATTTAGCGAAATAGCTCACTATAAACCACAGTGTTAATCTAAAGTTTATAACATCTTTAATAGCAGTTCAATGCTGTGTTTTCTATTCCTTTATTCCCTATCGGTGTGTTCCATAAAGCCTCCAGATCACCTTGTGTTTTCATAGTATATACCTTTAAATATTAGGTAGGAGCTTTAAGTTATATCACATCTTCAGCAGGATACAGAGTTGGCCCAGTTCTTATGAATAGGTAGCTGTTAAAATTTCAATTTCATCTGAAGGATTTATTTAAAGGTGGCAGTAGGTTTTAATATGAAAGGCTTGACAAACACTGAATGTAAAACTGAAGAAGCCACTTTCTCCACCGCAAGCAGTGGAAAATAAAGTTGAAAACAACGTTAAGATATGTTTCCATCTTAGAAAAAAAGCTCTTGAAACCCTCACTGCGTATTTTGCTCGTCACGGTCTCTTTAGAAGAAATTCACATTTCACACTTGTTCTCTGATGGTTGTCAAAAGCAGTTCCGGCGAAGTCCAAAGAAATCACTAATCTTAGACGGAGCACTGTACATAATGCAGGTTTCTGGCCAAGAAAATATAAATGACAAATCTTCCAACTTTACAAAGTAACTCAACTGAACATCAAACCAATGACACCGAGCAGTTTCAGAGTATCTAAGAGCAGACTTTTTCCCTTTAATTTTAACCCATCACTGTCAAAATGAGACCTTTTAGCTAAGGGGCCTTTGTTGCAGCAGTGTTTGAACTCAGAGATCTGAATAGACACAGATACGAGCCGTGCATCACTGCTGGTGTCAAATGGGTATTGGATTTGATTCTTAAATCAAAGTGTGTTCAAATTTCATAGATATCTTTGTGATTGATGTCTTTTCCACTGCTCACTCACTGCAGTAAACACAGTGTTCCAGTCTGTTTGTGCACTATGAGCACATATTGATATTCAGTTGCTTTCAACATTGAAAGGGTAGAAAATAATTAAATTTCACAATACAAAGGGGCACCATTTACTGTATTTATCCAGTGCATAGCAAAGCTATCTAATGTAATAAGCCTTTTAAATCAGTGTGCACAAACCCTCTGTTTCCCGGTTATTGATCTGTCTGAATCATTAATATAATTGACTCCCAGCCCCGTCAATAAACTATAGTTGCATAATGACTTTAGATGCACCTCAGGGATAACTTATCAAGGAGCCAGAGGAATAAAAGCCAGTAATTTCTATCATTCGTACTGACCTTTTCAGCACCAGCCTTTTTGACTAGTTCGTTTCATTCCACTTCATTAGCTCTGGTATTGCTCAGACCTTTTAACATGTCTGCAGGCATGAATGACTCAGTGGCTTCAGCCATAAATAGTGGTACCACCTCAAATACCCTGTTGACCAACTGTCCACTCACAACACCTATTACTGCTGCTATACTCAATGATGAAAGCATGTTAAATAATCACAGTTTAATAGCACACCATTTTATATTAATGTGCACAAACATTGATCATTAACTGACTCCTTATTTACATATATTTCAGTGATGCAATGGCTTTTTAATAGTCCTTTTAAACATTTGTTAATGCCTCATTCTGCATGACCTTGACAGTTTTCTTTTGTAGGAAATCATATATATATATATATAAATAAAATAAATAAATACCAGAGTGCACATTTATTTCTATACAGAGGATGGATCATTTTCCCTTCTTTTCTGCTCCTCTACAGCAGCAGCAGCAGGATTAGCTCATACACGGTGTTTGTCATGAAATTACCAGCTCTCAGCACAAAACAGACTCCATGATAAGCATCATGTAAGTATACAGTTACAACCTGTATTCTGTATTGAACCAATTGCAGTTTTCATTCCACCACTTTCCAAGTGATGATAAAGAGCAGAAGAAGTGGATGAAGTTAATAAATGAAGCTTCTTAAAGAAATAAAATAAAATGAAATTTGATGCTAGCTATCATTAGCTAAAATTGATTTCTGCCGCATCAGCCGAGCTAAACCTGTATTCATTTACCTGTTATAGATTTGGCATTTCTAAGGTATTTCACATATTTACACCTGGTGGAGTCCATTTCATGCTCTGGTGTCCAGATAAATGAACAATTTATGTCAACATGGATCCATTTGGGAAATGGTCACAGCCGAACATGAAGTGAAGCCGTTCTCTACTGTAGAATGAAACAGAACAAAAGTTTAAACAATATTTTATATGTTTAAAAACGAGAATTAAAAAAAAAATTTTTACATTATCCTCATATTCATTTCATCATTATATTCAGTAGTAATTCTGTTGTTTCTGTCAACTAAATGCATCTCTGAGGATGATGATCTAATGTAGGTAAATAAGGATAATGGAACATTACATACATTTCTATAAATAGATTAAATGAATTCAGAGACATACCTAAACTTGTATTTCAAAAAAGAAAGAAGTCATAGTAAACAAGCATATAGACGATGCTGCTGTGGCAATTTGTACCCAAACGGCATTTTACATCATCATGACATCAGACTTAACGCGTACCTTAACACACATACCTTGTGTTTTACTACAAAACAACAGATAAAGATGATTCTAAGCAAAATGTAGTAGTTGTAGAATTTGATCAGGCAGAATATCTCATTAATAAGTTCTTAACAATGAAGAGCCAAAATCCAATTAATTTTCATGCTTTTAGTGTGAAGAATAGTGTCTAAAAAAGGTAATTATTTTTCAATTCAATGATCCCCTAATCCCTTCTCATTAGTATGTATATATGTGTCATTGTTTGCAACTCATTCTTTATATTCTATTGTCAGTTGTTGTGATGGTTTGTGTCGCTCCCTTTGGTGTGAAGTTATCATGTGCATGAGGAGGCTAACAAATCCTGACAGCCCATTTAGTTTTGTGACCGGTCTGTCCCTGTGGAACTCCACTGTGACACGTCGTTGGGTGTTTGTCGTCTGTTGAGTCGGGCTGTTATCATGTACCATGGAGTCTGAACACCACCTAAAAGGATTCATATAAACCTAGATGCATTTTAATTCACCTTTTGACTTGTACAGACTGGGATTGACTGGCCTCTCCGTCATTTTTCTGTGACCTGGGGATGTTTTTGGTTGTGTCTGCCCGACCTCAGGGACACAACTGTGGACTATTGTGACAAATACACATTCTCTCCATTACTACGTCTACTGGCATTAATTCAAATGAATGGGACACAAATAATACTTGTTGGATGAAGATTGAAGATGGCCTCCTCATTCTTAAGTTAAATATTGCTAGGGGTCTGGTGTTGTTATTGCTCTCTTTGTGTTTGTCTGACAGGGTAATTTTCCCTTGAGGTAACAATAAACCCCAGCTGACAAGGCTGTAAACCCACACACAGATTATATACAACACCCATACATCAATTTTCAATATCACACCGCTGACTCAGACTTATTTTTATTCACTGTGACACTTGAGTCGCACTGATTTCACTGATGTTAACCTCACAGGACCTTTTCATCATCCTTAGGAACCAGCAAAGTGAAACAAACGGTGACCGTTTCAGGTGCGTGGAAGATCTGTGAGCTGTTAGAAGAAGCCTCCAGCTGCGTCACCCTGCTTTTTATCAGGTCTAAAAGAGCTGTAATAAACCGGACCAGTGAGCATGACCATCCCTCCAGCCCGAGGATGCACTTCATCAACATGTACCTACTGCTGCACTCTGTTTCTAAGTTATGGTATCTGGAAGACTTTGCATATCCTAGAGGACTGATGCTGGCTTGTATCACAATAATTCCACTGCTTTCAGAGAGTTACTACGGCAACGGAGGAAGAGGAAAGCAGTCGGTCCTGATAATCAGACAAAAAGCAAGAAATATTGTGGGAAATTAACCCACAATATTTTGTCCCAAGGAATTATCTTCCGACCTGCTTACCTACATCCAGAAGTAATGTAGAGCCCTACATTACTACAATAGTTTCTCTATGGCAACGCGGTCAAACTCATTATAGTTCAGGTTCCACATTCAGCCCCATTTTAGAGGTTTTTTTTTTAAAGGAAAGGAAAATCCCATTCTGAAAATGTTTCCATCTCCAAACGATCTATGCTTTAAAAAATGGGAACATGTACAAGTTGATAAGAAAAATGTGTGCAATTTTAACAATAGTATGTATGCCTCACTTTATCATTTATGCATATTACCTTACAGATCACAGTGGATCCACAAATACCATTAATAATACGAAAAAAACCTTAATAATACTCAGAATATTGTTGAAATTGCACTTACTTTTCCTTAGACACTTCAGGTTCTTTATATTTATTCAGGTTATTCTCTTTTTGCCAAAGGATAGTTTGCAAATGTAAACAGTTTCTTGTATTTTTTTTTATACTAGAACAATGAGGAAAAAAATCGGAGTTGTCATTATTTATTATGACAGTATTTTAGTGGTGTGACCTACTTGAGATGTGGTCCTTGAGCTAAAATGATTTTGACACCCTTGATTGTTAATATCTTCAAATTCAGCCCAGAGGCCAGATTGGACCTTTAGCTAGGCCAGTTTTAGCCCTCGGGCCATATGTTTGACCCCCCTGCTCTGTGGTCAAATGCTTCGATTGTGGGGTTGCTGCGGGGGTTTGAATCCTAAAGTTACTAAATGCAGGTCGGCTTTAGAATGGATTATAACATGTCAATACACAGATACACATTATCTGATGACCAGAGGTGGGAAGTAACTAAGTATAAGTACTTCGTAACTGTACTTAAGTAGATTTTTTAGGTATCTGTATTTTACTTGAGTTTTTATTTTTCTGACAACTTTTTACTTTTACTCCCTACATTTTTGCATAAATATTTGTACTTTATA
>JAPTYQ010000018.1:23556703-23568721 GCA_029814465.1 Ostorhinchus cyanosoma | reverse complement strand
GTTCGCGACCTCTTCACACTATGCGCCTCAGCATCCGCTGACCCTGCTCCGTCAGTTTATGTGGCCTATCACTTCGTAGCTGAGTTGCTGTCGTTCCCAAACACTTCCGCTTTCTCATAATACAGCCAACAGTTGACTGTGGAATATTTAGGAGTGAGGAAATTTCATGGCTGGATTTGTTGCACAGGTGGCATCCTATCACAGTTCCACCTGGAATTGACTGAGCTCCTGAGAGTGACCCATTCTGTCACAAATGTTTGTAAAAGCATTCTGCATGCCGAGGTGCTGGATTCTATTCACCTGTGGTCACGGAAGTGATTGGAACACAGGATTCTGATTTTTTGGATGGGTGAGTGAATACTTTTGGCAGTATAGTGTATGTGTATTTCATACTATGTGTAGTATTTTTATTTAAGTCCATATGCATGTTTTATGAGCCCCTGCAGCCTTGACTGTTGACCACTAAATTCTAATCAGTAAAATCTAAATTCATGCCATATTTGAAGATCATCCCTCAAGCTGTTGCGGAACTATCATGAGAATCAGACCACATGGACAAACAGACCTTTAATTAAAAAGTGAGAGAAAAAAATACTAATATTTGACGCCTTATGATCATTCAATATAATCTAAACCCTCACAACTGCCAACTGCCTTTTAGTGAGACTGCAAAAAATATCACATTTACTGGGATTACTATCCCTTAATTAGAAGAAAAGCTAAGACTTGATCTTGATGATGTTTGTATAATGTAATTTAAACTAAAAAAAAAGAAAGAAAGAAATCCTCTATTCAATAGCTGCTACTACAGGCTGTTGATCACAACTGGTCTTGATTAGAAACCATCACAAAAACAGCAGCTTAAATCTTTCCAGTCGCACAGATTTGTGGTGTTTAAATGGATGCAGCCATCTGGACCCCCCCCCCACCACCACCACCCACCACCACAGCAGGTTTGTGTAGCTGAGGCAAAGCTTGTGAAACTGTGCTGATTAAGGCCCAGGACTGGGACTGTTCTGTCTGATAATGCCTTTAACTAAACTCCCTTTTCTGCATCAGTACCATCAGAAGACATGGCAGAGATAGCCACAATATATCATTTTTAATGATGCGGTAATGAAATTCCTCTCTAAATTCTTTCATCATTAAAATATACATGTACTTTAGATGTGCTAGACTTGGGTTTACAGATGTATAATACAGGTGGGTGTTTTAATGACTCCAGCATTAACAACAGAACATGAATATCAGTGCTCTGATCTTCCTGCCGTTATGAGCACTGCATCCAGAGCGAAGGTCACCAATATGTATTATATTAATATGATTGAGGTCATAATTAGAATTTTTTTCTTTATACATTAAAATAATGTGAACTTCTCAAGGCCAAAGTATGGCAAAAGACAGTTTGCATTAAGTAATAGTCTGAAGTCTACTGGACTGAAATCCCTTACTTCATGCATTATTTCTTTTGTGACACTTTGATGTATGAAACATGTATTCAGTTTGTCCCAGAAGAGGGAATAATGGTGCTTAAAAATGCTCCGCAGACTTGAGCTTGGTGCTGAGGTTTAAAAGTTTTTGGTTTTTCCATATATTTTGCTCTTTTAGATTTGTATTACATTCACTTTAAACAAGTCACAGCTTCTTAAAAAAACATGGACCACATCTTTGATTAATGAACGCTGGAAAAAACCCGGAGGGTGAATAGATTTACACTCAGCCTTGTTGAGTTTGTGGTCTTTAATCTGTCACTCGTGACTTAATGTTTTATCATGTATGTATAGTCAAATACTTTTTTTTCCCTCATATTTTTTGTTTAAATAAAATACATTTGAATCCCAAAGAAAAAAAAAATCAGGAGCTGTTGGCCTGTGACTGTGACTCCACATCCGTGACTGAAACGGGGTCAGTTTCACACAAAGCTTTGCCTGAAACACAGAGAAGAGTTTTTCTGGAAGAATTTGTACTTTACTGAATATTTTTTATTTCTGTTTACTTTCACTTTTACTTCACCACATTTTGTAACTGAATTGCTTGCTTCTACTTCAATATATTGTTAATGTGCAGAATTATTACTTGTTACAAAAAATAAATGAAGGAAATGTAGTTTTTTCACTACTGAGAAACAAAGGCAGGAAGCTAATTTGTCATTGGGCCAAAGTTCATAATGCAAAAGTGCAAACAACGGTCCAGACTCAACCTGTCGGCAATCTGTTGATACGAGGGAGAGTTGAATGAAGCTACGCCCAAAAACAGGCTGGTACGATGTCAATGGTTTAGACTTTGGATCCTTGTTTACGAAGTGTGATGTAGGCTCCATGTTTAGAGGAGCCACATAAGCTTTGTAGTTTTCTTTTTTTCCAGAATTCTGACATTTATACCAGCTCCCGTTTAGGTTTTTGAATCCTTGTTTTTGAAATGTGTGATGTAGGCATCAATTTCAATATTTGGATTGCTTGTCTTTTACTTAAACCTGTTTTAAAATCCTCCATAAACTTTATAATACTGAAAATTCTGACTGTTTTGACTATTCAGTTTTGCTTTCATTGCTTGAGTACATTTAATTGTAGATTATTTGATATACTTGAGTACAGTAAATACTAGATACTTAAAGACTTTAACTTGAGTAGCATTTCAGTTGGCGACTGTTGTTTTGGTATTGTACCTGTATTTCTACTCAAGTGTGACCTTCCAGTACTTTATACAAGTCTGCTCCAAATATGTATAAACTTGAGTGGAATCAGTGGTAGGTACTGTTCATATTGCACTGTTTTACATTTTACTATGTAGTTAAAAGCATAATAAATTCCTAACGCAGCTAAAGTTTACATTTTAACGTCTCTTTTCCCTGAATAATAGTAAGTTCAGGTTGGGCTTACATTTGAGTAATGTTTAAATGGATGTATCACTATATTTTAGATACATTTTAAGAACACAAATTACAACATGCATATTGGTACCACAGTTGTGTTATGAGCATAATCATATTTGGAGAATTATAACACCAAATAACAAAAAGTGGATAAACAAGGACAAAACATTATCATAAGGTGAAAACTATGCATCTACAGCTAGTGTAAAAGGGCAGCCATGACAGTGAGAGGTCAAAGCATCCGCTAACAGATTAATACATTAGTACCATAATACTGGGCTCATGAAATTTTAAGGTTGGAACAAACATGTAGCTAATAAATTAGGGTTTACGTGTATGCCTTTGTGTCATTAAAATTTCAGCTGATGCAATCTTTATAATGTCAGTAACAGGTAAATCCAACTGGTCTGCAGTGGAACTTATGCAGAGCTGAGGTTTCATTCAGAACAACCACTGCAATCATTAAGACAAACTGCAGTAAATGTAATCATACCTTTCCACAACTACTACAAAACCATGGATGTAGATCTCTATACAGTTTATAGACTGGCTCATTTACTGTAGATTTGGTTTTTGTAACTGCATTTGGGCAGAAAGCTGTATTTCTTTGTATGAATTTAACAGGCTCGTGCAGTTTGTTTATAACAGCTGTGGTTAGAATCAGGTCGTATGCGGGTGTTTTCAGACCAGGTTTGGACAAAGATAGACGGGTCTTTATAATGTAAGCAAAGGGGAAAAAAGCAAACTACAGTTTAGAAACAAAAAATCAAGATTTGAAAATAAAAATCAAGGTTTCAAAATGTTAAACCTTAACAGAATCGACTGTTCTCATGTTTTTTCATTTCAAATCTGAAACTTCGGCTTGCAGGTTAAAATATTTTGTCATTTTAAGTTTTCTTTTCTTTTCTTTTCTTTTCTTTTCTTTTCTTTTCTTTTCTTTTCTTTTCTTTTCTTTTCTTTTCTTTTCTTTCTCCTCTAAATCTTTTGCAACTCAAAAAAATTGGCCTGCAGGTTAAAGTGACACTTACTTACACGTCAAAGTCATTTGAAAGTAAAAATGTTTTGTGTTGCAAAATCTTTTCCAAAGCAAATGGTTTTGCTTACAAGTTCAACTGAACGGGGCTCTGAGCTCGGGCTGTGCGCCATGGCTCACATGGGAGGACGGTCACCAGCCACACTGCCAGTCTGAAGCAAGCTACCAGTACGATTACCAGTGCGATTACCAGTACGATTACCAGTGCGATTACCAGTACGATTACCAGTACGAGCTAAGGAGCCATGTTTCCCACTCCCACACAGAGCTGCTGTGTCGTGTAGTGGTCAGTGCATCAGACTGTCATGAGTTCGACTCCCAGGTGAAGGGGACTTTTTTTGCACATTTTCTAACAGTGGTTTGCCTCATTGCATTGTGGGTATGTGACATTTTGCTCGGTTATCTGTACCAGTTAGTCCCTCACTATCTGATACTATCTGAGGTGTCAGCGGTGTCGGGAGGCGGAGCCTGACCAGGGTGTGAGGTCCCACCCAATGCTGCTTGCAGCTTTAATCATTAGTACTATTTTTTGCTATTTTATTTTAATATTTTTAATATTTTTTCATTTTTCTTTTGTATTTGATGCATATTGTCTTGTGCTGCTGTACATTTGAATTTCCCCCTTGGAGAATCTATAAAGTACATCTTATCTTTTCTTACATAGATCACACCTTTTTTCCATCTCTGCCCTGTTTTGTCTTGTTACATCTTTTTCATTACACTGTCATTTTATGAGTCATTTACACTGCTCTACACGCTAAGAAATTGTCTTGTGTGTGTTATTACCCCATCCATGTAGGATCCAAAATGAAAAATATTTATAATCATACATCCTGTGTGGTTTGATAACAAAGAGTGGAGGAAAAAAAAGGTGATTAATGACACACGAAGCTGCAAAGTTGGGGGATGATTATCTGTGGGTTCAGTATTTCAGTATACTGAGCAACACATTCCCATCACATAATCATTTGATTTGAAATAGGAAACATAATGAGAGTGGTTTGGCTGACGAGGAATGAAATTAAACTTTAATATGATAACTTCGAAAGACAACAACTACCACGAACCAATAATAACTTTGTTTTGAAACTGGCCTGAGGCGTACCAGTATCATCTCTGAAGGTCGATGTGTTTCATTTGGTTAATAATTACATCTGACATTTCTATTTATATCCACACTTAGCCCACGTACTTCTTTAAAGAATGACACCGAGCTGCCAACATAAAACCCGTTGTCATGTGGCTGCAGATCTGGGCTGCAGAAACTTGGTTATACTTTTGATTTTCTCACAAAAAAACATCAACCATCCAGGCAGAGCACAGTGGTGTGAAACGCACAAACTTATGTTGAAAATACAATCTAAAACTCAGACCTCAGACACAAAAAAGACCAAAAAAATGTCTCCACTCTGGTGACGTCAAGTTAGCTATATGGTTTAGGTTGAATTGTTGACCTTTTTAGATCACTGGCATTGAGACTGTTTGCTTTGTTGACTCCCTATGATGGAAATGTCAATTGTAGAGGCCAACTCATTCAAAGCAGCACCAAAAACCATAAAAGCTATCTTTCCAGTGACCCTCAGTTCATCTCACTATATCTTTAGCATAAAGCATTCGGCTGAAAACAGTCTACAATAAGGACAGAGTATTCTGAGCAGTCTCTCTATGCACACAGCTTTCTAAATAAAGGCATTTCACAAAATCAATCAGTACGGTGTATATTCATAAATGCAACAAATTCATCATTTCGCAGAGACTGAAAGACAAGATGATCTGATGCTGAAAACACCAGGTACAGCAGATGGATTTGCACTTTGGTTTCATTTAACAGCTCTCCTTAGGACTGTGTATGCTCTTGTTTTTATTCTACATACAAAGAGCTCAAGGTCATACTTGTAGAATAAGTATGTTTTCATCTCATAAAACTTTCATTACCCGGAGAATATTCAATAAAGACATGTTTTATACATATTTTATAAATGTTATACATCTTAGAGTCACGAAATACCATCTTGCGTGATAAAAACGCATTGAAGAGATTTTTGAAGGTAGCTGTAAGATCAGTGAAAGGGAAACGCCATCATTACTGCTTCCACCACAGACCCTGAAGTTCAACAGCACACACCACAAAACGTAAAGTAGATAAACTGTGGTCATGGATGACTTCTCTGCATACAATGATTTACTCTCAGAATGACGGAATTGTCTTTTCCTCCTGCATTTGCGCTCTCACTACTAACATTTGAGTGAAGTCATTGGTATTTTCAGATTTTTCTGTTGTTATTCTCAACTCGTCATATTCTAACCTTTGTTCAGGTAATCGTTTTCAGTCTGAAACACATCAATGGATTTGGTTGGCTTTAGGCATAAAAAATCCCCAACTTTGGGAAGGTTAGGAAAAAGAGGTGAGGAAAGGGTGAAATAAGAATGAAAATAAGAGAAAACACAAAAGTAAATGTAATGTGAATTGGGATGTGAATCCTGGTCAGTTTTATAGTTCATGGCCCATATGATCAACTTCCAACACCTACGTCACATTGACTTACTGTCTTTTACTGTTCATTATTGACATGGCAACAGTACCACAGGTGTTGAAAATGGACACGAAGGATGAATGTGACCTCCGACTGAAAAAAGATTCTGTCAGTGAGTTTGAACGTACTCATGGAAGTGGACTTCAATAAATCTGTCATATTCAGAACATGTCAGTGCATTCTGTTTTTGGTTAGGGTTCCACCAAAGAATAAAGGCGACACCAGGAATTTCAACACATAAACAAAAGGTGTCAAACACAAGCCCGTGGCTGAAAACTGGCTCGACAAAGGCTCTGATCTGGTCCAAAGGATGAATTTGTGAAATGCAAAAATTACCCTGAAGATAAAATCATTTTAGTTCAGGTTCCACATACAGACCAATATGATCTCCAGTGGGTCAGACCAGAAAAATATCACAATAACCTGTAAATAATCGCAACTCCAATTTTTTCCCTTTGTTTTAATGTAAAAAGTAAAATGTAATTCAAATGCTTACATTTACAACTGACACTTTTGCAAAAAAAAAAAAGTCAATAACCTGATCGAAAATGAACAACCTGCAATTTCAGGCTGTTTGTGTAGTAAATGTAAACATTTTCATAATATAACTTTTTTTTTTCCACTAGAATTATTTTTCGTGTCGGATCCATATTGGGTTGAATTTGGCCCCTGAACTAAAATGAGTTTGACCCCTCTGATCTAAAGTATCAGTAAAAAACTACCTGATCCAAAGCCATCATTTTAATCCTGCTAGTTAATATCATTAGCATTTTCTCTGTTGTGTTAATTAACCATACTAGCTCGCGTTAATGAGCTAACCCTGGTTCTCTTCTTTGTTGGCTACAGCCTGGTTATCAACATCAGGACTGTTATTTTCTCAAATTCTGATGTAAATTTCAGTAGATAAAGCCATTGAAAACTTCACTGATAGTATCCATAGTCTTTATTTATAAAGCACAAAGTAATGCAAAATGATAAAACACAACAAAACACAAACAAAAAAATAAAGTAAATAATAAGGTGAAGAAGCAGCTCAGATAAATCCAGTAGATGTTTTCTGGTAAGCCATGTTTTGAGAACAGACAGTGATTTGCAGACTGGATTTCCTTTGGCAGGTCATTCCTCTGCTTTGTTTTCGAACACTGTGAAGGCTCTGTCGCCTTTTATTTTCAGCCTGGATTCAGGCACAGAAAGAGGATAGAAGAAAGTTTTACAATCTAATCTGAGATCCAAGCCAGGAGTTTTAAAAGGGATCAATAAAATCTTGATTAATAAATAATTTGTGTGCTTGAAAAGAACACAAACGGCTGATCAACCGTTTTATGATCCGCTAATACGACCTCTGCAAAACAACAGGTTTGGTTCTGAGGTTATTTTGAGAAACTTTTACATTTGAAAAAAAACTATGCTTGTGTTTCCTTTTTCTTCATCAAAGAACATAGATTTGCATAAGAACTTTGAGGAAATGTCCCAACTAATATTTTGGTGAGACAGTAAATAATAAGAAAGAATTCATTTGTATTGTGTAACCTTCTGCATAGATAGTGCGGTCCGTGATTGTCAGAGCAGTGCAAAGTGAAACTGAAACTAAAGATGCTCTAACTCCCTGGGACCATTCCACTACTGTATGGGTCCCCTGGGAATGCTGGGCTGCAGGAATTTGTCATGCCCCCCCCCCCCTTATTGGCACCCTACTTTGGGAATCATAACAAGGCCTTTTACATATAGTAACGTCAGACGTCAGAAATGTTTCAAGCTGCAGCTCAATGGAAACTGGTAACCTGGATGCTGAAACGCTATTGACCTTGTGATTGGTAGATAGGTGATGGGCGGAGCATCAGACCAAAACACAAAACGACTTCATATCATTACTTGTGAGCTGCCACTTAGCTTTTCAAATATGAATATTCTGGCTTGACTACTACTGACAGTGATATCAGTATTTGACAATAACATGATTCCTTGATGTCTAGTGACATTCAGGGCCATTTCATGAATAATTAGAATATAATTCTTACCTACAGCTCCTTTAAAACTGCCATATTAACCATGACTTATTCATCAATGCAATTTTTTATTACACATTAGAAGTTGAAAATGTGGTCTCAATATGAAAACCAAACCCTTAGTTTTGTCTTTGACAGTCACATAGAGCACCGTCTTGGAAAAAACAACCTTCAAGCTAAAAACTATCAGTGGTCTTTTGCCAAACAGAAGTACAATTAAAGCCAAATCCTGCACATATTTTCTCTAACTGTTTTCTGTTGGAGACGAGAGACTCTGCTTCACCTCAGGTTATTTACTACCTTCATACTGAGAACTGACAGATGTGAAACATCCTGACTCTTGTTGCTAAGGAGAACCAAACAACAAACACTCCCTGTAGCATCTTCTCCTCCAGTTCTCTCAGAGCTCAGGTCCAGTGAGACACCAACACAACCAGCATCAAATGTATGCACATTAGAAGCACGTCAGCATCAGAATGATCAGCTAATTAGCACCACTAATTTAATTATGAACTAACATCTTTCAGTTGATACAGCTGAACATATGTTGCCCAAATAAAATGTATAATTGAAAAACGTAGCATATTTAATCAGAAAGCATAACTCGCCTCTTAAATCACTGAGTTATCTTGCACCAATTAAGTTTCACACCAGCAGTCCATTTTGAGAAACATATTAATTCATTTCAACTAATTCAGAACTAACCCCTCCATTTTTTATTTGAATTAATTCACAACGCCGTCCATTTCCCCCACTTCGGTTCACTTTGGCAAACACTTGTACATGCAGTGACAGCTACGGAAAATAAGGAATAAAAGATGCATTAGTGGTTTTTTCCAAAATACAATTGCATGTTGTTCATAACTCAGAGAATCAGCATCTCACATGTATGAATCCCAGATCAAAGAGTCAATAATGGACCAGAGAAATGCATTCAAGGCAAATACAGCTGGATTTCAGCAGGTGCTTGTCTATTTTTCACCCGTCATGGATGTGAAAGGCCTTTTGAAACCCCGTAAAAACAAGACAAATTTAAGTAGGGAGTATTAACAAGTTTACTCCCTCCGAACATTTCAACTGCAGCACAGAGGCTGAACTGAACTTTATAAACCTCAAACACCAAGGACACGCAAACTAAATTCTGCTCTTGGGAATCTTTGATGTCTTGTGAGGGGTTGTTGAAATTTACATAAACCTTTTACAATTCACCCATAATCTCATCACTGTATACAGACGTATTGAAATGCAAAAGTGCAGCAATAAACCGTCTGAGTGAGCAGGAGGTAGAGACAGCACAATTTATCAGCCAAAAAACTCTAATAAGAAATAGCACAGGGATCATATTTACTAAAACACACGTTTAATCTCATCACCACCTTTGGTACTTTTTTAAAGTGCGTGCTGAACAAAAAACATTTCCAGAAAAGCTGCCACGTTTTCTAAAACTAAAATGTGTCATTTGTTAGTTTGGTGGCAGAATGAAAAAGAAAACTTTTGTAGTGGATGGTGTTTTTTGTTTGTTTGTTTGTTTAATAATGCTGTGAAAGTCTTATCCACTATAGAAAACAGAAATGAATTGCTGGGTTTCAGGAGGATATTTCTATTTTTTTTAAACAATATTTTTTGGTTTTTAATACTGTTTGCATATTTTCTGTATATTACACTTGATACAGAGACTGGAAAATGCATAAATATGGTCATTATAAATAGTGTCACCAGACCAGACACCATTAGGATTGTTGTTGTAACAGATCAGCTACTTTAAAATAAAAAACCATAAAAGGGTAAAACATGCTCAGTTGACAATAATCTGATATTAGCAATACATTAAAAAGATTCATAACAACGTGTCAGAATTACAGTGAGTGACTGAATGATCAAAGCACTGACGCTAATCAATAGTATTGGCGTCACTGAGGCGTTGAAGGACAGGTTGGAACGCTAACGCTGAAGTCAGCTCTGCCAGATGGCTGTTCGTGCTTACAGACGCTCAAACTATTTCTCAAAGTAAAGGGTGTTTCCTGTGTAGTCGGGTCCTTCGTCGTCCTTCCCCCGATCTCAGAACACATATAGGATCAGCCCCGTGAGCATTAGAAAAAGGTCCAGCCCCCAATTTTTATGGTTCAGTAATGCATATATTTGACATGGATATTAATGGTTTGAAAAGGAGAAACAACATACAGCTACGCCTTCTGTCAGTTTACTTCACTAACGGGAGCTGATATGTTCTGTAGCTAATTATCATAAATTTACAACAACATTCGTATTCAGTGGAATACATAAATACATTTAATAAAGGTGAGGTTGCATTTATCTGCTCTGCTGCAAACTAGAGCTGGTCTTTTATTAGGGTTTTATGTAATGTTCACTTCTATGGACTGCTGTCAATATTTCTCTTCATTCGCTTCTATTTTCCTCTGGATGTTCCATTTATTTACATACAAGCACGATGAATTCCTTTTGTGTGTAAACTGTGCTATATGTGGTACATAAACCAGCCACGCTGAATGAGACGGCTTACCTCTATTACTGTGACTGTAACACAGTCGACTCTGTATCATTCAGAGGCGTTTTGGAAAAAAAGAACTCATCCATGCTTTAAGAGGATCTACATCGTTGAAAAGTCTCTGACTGAACTCTGTCCTTGGTTGAGTTCTAGACACTGACGACAGGTGGCTGAAAATCCCCCTGGAAAGGCAGTTTTGAAGGTTTCCTTTGGAATTTGAGGAAATCAGAGGCACTGCTCGTGAACAGGCTCAGCAGGTGATTCCTAGGGACCTCAGACTGTTCAAGGGCCACAGCAATATGCTAAAAAAAAAAAAAAAATTTAAAAAGGCGAAAACACCCCCCATCTTTAAACGATGGATGATTTGCTTTGGCTTCTCAGTAGGAAGCCTCCATATTAAATTACTCTTCAGACAGTAGTTATAAGTGATTAGAAAAACATATTTTTATGTTTCTGTGCACATGGCTACTTCAATCCTTTGGAAAAATGTCATCAAATACATACATGACATAGTTTTAGAATTTAGTTGCATAGATGATCCATCAATTAGAGCTGAAACAATGAATCGATTCATTGACTCAGATCAATAAAAGAAAATATTTGATTACAATTTTCCTAAATCACGGTTTTGTTTCCTGAATTTTGCTGCCATTAAACATTGGTTTCACTGTTGTGTTTTACATGGACGCTTATTGTGACGCATATGACGCCAGGATCATCACAAACAATATGGAGCGTAGCTCAGAAGAGACAAACACAAAAAGGCAGAAAATGTCTCACTTTTCTTCACTAGAATCATCATTTACTCCTTTAAAATTTTAAACTTTCAGACAAACATTGCAAATATTTTTCTTTATTTTTTTCAGTTTTATGTTTGTTCCATATTAAGTTTTTAGTAAACTGGATACAAATGTGTTGAACTGACAGGTTGCAGTGCACTTACTGTTAGTTATAAGTCATATGTCATTTGACTTGTTTGTTGTTGTTTTTTTTATCTCTATCTATCTATCTATCTATCTATCTATCTATCTATCTATCTATCTATCTATCTATCTATCTATCTATCT
>JAPTYQ010000018.1:23498033-23513015 GCA_029814465.1 Ostorhinchus cyanosoma | reverse complement strand
TCGTTTTTTCCATACTACTACAACCAATCCTCGATTACATGCACAAGGGCAGTAAAGACAACCCACCCCCCACTCCGCTCGCCTTCTCCCGTTCGCTCCATCTGTCTTACTCTCCTTCTATAACTCTCTCTGGTAGTTAGTGTTCTTCCCCCTCTCTCCATCCCTCAGTGCCCAAGCTTTTCCCCCCAACAACCATCTGCTCTTTGTATTGTCCAGACTCATTTTGCTTCTGTTTGGATTCACTTAAATACACACCCCCCACCACCACCACCACATACACACACACACCTCATACATCCTCCCTCTGCCCCGCAGCATCCTCATTCTAAGCAGTGTTGCAGCAAAACTCTCCCGCCCTTCTTCGTTTCCCCGTCGATAAGAAGATGGAATTTTTTATCAGTGTTAATAAAAGCTTCTATTTTTATAGTCTACTGAAAAGCAGGGACTCGTCTTTTGCGTCCTCTCCCTGTTGTTAATGTGTGAGGATGAAAAAGTGCAAGTGAGTGCGAATGTTACAAGAAGGCGTGGGAAATTCTGAATGTGTGTGTTTTTGAAAAGAGGTCTAGAAGGACAAGCAGAGACAAAGTATGAACAGAAAAGGTCAGTAAAATAGCCCAGTACAACTTAGATCTACATTTTTGAAGACTTATCCAATGATTCAAAACTTTCTACAGTTCCACATACTTGTATGTTTGCATTGTGTTTCTGGTGGAGTCTATATTCTGCCCATAGCCATTGGTTTTTATTGGTGTCAGATAACTCCTTTCTAAGCTAATGACTGTCTCAGTTGCCTGTATAGTCTGATTTCTGTGCAGAGGATTCAGTGAAAACCCTTACAGTCATAAGTTCTTGAATGCCTTCCCTCTATAGTGGCAACAATACGACAGTAATGACTTAACTTAGAAATGGAGTTAATGGGAACAAATGATCAGCAAGCAACTTCGCACATACTGTACAGTGGCTGTCAAAAGACTAGGTGTCATTAAACACAACACTAGGTGCCGAGAAACCTGATGTTTCTCATCATTTTTGAGAAATGTATGTATGCTGTTATTTACATGCCAAAACTAAAGTCAATGTCAGCTCTATTGTCACTTTTTTCCATATACAGCACCTGTACAGCACATACAGAGGACTGAAATGACCTAACTCTAAGGCCCACGGAGCAGCAAAAGAGCATAGTAAAAAATGGAATAACTGCACAGGATAACTGTTTGGAGATTAGCTCCAAAACATGCATGGACAGAGCTTCATGAAATAGGTTTTCATGGCTGCACAGCTGCATCCCAGCCTTACATCACCAAGGTCAATGTAAAGTGTGGGATGCAGCAGTGTATATGACCTAGAGCAGTGTTCTCTGGACTGACCAATCACACCTCTCTGTCAGCCAATTCCATGAACCAGTCTGGGTTTAGTGGGTCAAGGACAACCCTACTTGCCTGACTGCATTGTGTCAAACGTAAAGCTTGGTGGAGGCGAGGATATGGTGTGGGTGCGTTTTTTAGAGGTCAGGCTTGACTCCTTAGTTCCAGTCGAAGGAACTCATAAACTGTGTTTACACTGTATGTGATAATGTTAATTCAGATTTTTTTCGGAAATTGGAGTTTTCTGCATAGTCATTTAAATTATAATTCCAATGCCATCAGACTCATGTGTGAACAGTCCACAGCCCATGTGACACCACATTGCCTCACACTGTGTTTAATGAAGTAAATTTGGATCTTTCTGGGCCCAGCCTCCTCCAGGGTAAGATTGTGATATCTGTCACACTTCAATTACATATAAGTCAAATGGAATGCCACATGACTGTGTGAAATGAAGTCATATTGTAAAACTTCGGATGTTAGACCACATATGAAAGTGACCTAAGTCTGATTTGTGCTGTTCAGACTGTCATTAAAAAATCAGATCGGAGTCACGAATGAGCAAAAACATTGGATTTTGGCCACTTTTAACAGCTGTGTGAACATAGCATTAATGTTGGCGTACCAAGATATTCTGACCAATTCCATGCTCCAAAATTTGCCGACACCCCCTTCCTCCTCCATCATGACTGACACACCAGTGAACAAAACAACATCCACAAAGACAGATGAGTGAGTTTGTTGTGGAGGAGCTGGACTTGACCTGAGTCCTGACCTCAGCCAGAAGGAGCACCTTTAGATGGACACTGTGATCCAGACCTTCAGTCTACATCAGTATTTAACCTCATAAATGTGCTTGTAGAAGAATTAAATGGTCAAAAACTCCCACAAACACACCCTAAACCCAGTGGAAAGCCTGTGCAGAAGCTGTTACAGCAGCAAAGGGTGGAACAACTCTCAATATTAACCCATATAGACCCAAACAGCCACCAGCGACCACAAGCATCTGCTGATCTAAAATGTTGAATACCTGTTGATCCAATAATCCTATCAATGTCTGCAAATAACTGGTGTAAAATGCAGTTTGTCACCTTTTCATGGTCATCAAAAGTAGCACTGGGTCTTTATGGATAAAACCCTACAGATTAAGAATCAGATGACATTAAAGACATCCCAATACATTTTGCAATATAGTCTTAAACGTACAGACATTGGTACAAAAAACTAATGTCCATCAAACTGCGACCCTATAGGCAATAACAGTAGATTTTTTAATATGTAGTTTATGTCATCAAAAACCTACCGTTGTTGCCTAAGATTCCCATATGTCACTTTCCACTTCATACGAGTCCATTAATAAGAAATTTGCCGAACTTAGTGGCATATTATAAACCTGTTAAATACCCTATAGACATCCAACAAGACAGTAACTTGAAACATATCATAGAAATAACATATAGAGAGAGAAAATGGGTGGAGTCACCCATTTGATTTATTAGTTTATTTATTCATATCATTCTAATGACATCGCTGTAAATAGTATTAGTAAACAGGACACACAAAGTCAATAGTGAATAGGGGTGAATAGTTCTACGGACGCCCATGGTTTGCAAACACTAATTACAAATAAACATCTGACTGCAATACAAGCCTCCTTCAAAATAAGGTCTGCATGAAGTAAATAAAGGGCTGGGACACTGTTTGAGGAAATGCAGTAAATATGCAGCAAATACTGATCGGTGATCAGATTCAGTTAGATGTGATTCTATTGTTGTACATAAAGACTTTAAAAGAATTCTGTTTTCCACAGCAACATGAAACAGTGTCATATTCATCTGTCTTCATATTAAGTCTTAGCTTTGGCCTGAGAGGCGAGAAGACGTGTGTTTTCAAATTCTGTTGGTTTCCTCCTCAATTCAGCTCCTGCAGCTTTAAGTCTTGCATTTGGCCAGTTCCTTAAAGCTCACAGGGAATTGCAGAGTGAGTTTCTTAAGATATAAAGTCAGGAAAAGGTAAACATCTGCTGTGGGGAGAAACTGCATTTTACAAAATACCCAGCATGAAGTTTTAAAGGTAAGTCTCACTTTGCAGCATAAACACAGAAAACACTAGACTACACCACTGAAATGTCTGTCAGCTATTTAATTGAAAAGAATCTCACATACTAAGTCTTTAGAAATCAAAGCTATTTTGAGCTCTTCAAGGTCTCCTGTGCCACATTTAGTTTCTGATTTTTCCACATTTAAAGATTGCAGAATTATAAACACTTCATTCGCATGATAACAGGGCTCATCCCGCAACTGCTTCATGCAGCTGTTTTTGACCAGAAAAAGATAAATGCATGCAAATGCATATAACACTTCCCTTTGCAGTCTTACTGTGATTTTCTGGGAGTGTGACTGTGTCAAGCAGGTGTTAAGTATAATTACAAAGTGAACACTGATGGCATAATCTAATTAAAGTGATGCACACTTCTGACAGAGGTGATGCTTCTTCAGAAAATATCCCTGACAAGAAAAACTGTGGCTGAGCATGTGCAATTAGCTATGACATGCCAAATTACAACACCACAGACTTGGTTAAGTGGGTGAAGGGGCGGTTATGTGTGTTTCTGACTCGATAATGTGTCAGTGTTCAGTGGTCATGCAGCGGTTGTGGGGGTGGAAAAGGAATCAGAAAAGAATTGTTTACGAACAACATTGACTCATTGCTATTGTTCACATACCTCTCATCTGCAGGAAACTTTGGTCTTTTCTCTATTTAAATGACCTTTTGGACACATAATATCACTCCCTTTGTTAGAAAACAGCTTTGTTTGTGTTTTTAAGAAGATGTGGGGGTTTGTTTAAGTTTATTGTTTCTATATGTGTATATGTAAGCATTTATGGGTAGCTTTTCATTTATTTCTTAAGGCCAGTTTTCAGTATACTATGTAGTCACAGTCTTATTTTGGGATTAAACCAAGGTGTGTTAAGACCCTGGAAAAAAAATCAGATGATGATCTTTTGAAGTAGAATAATGATCAACAATTTCACCTCTTCTAAAATGTAAGTGGGTTAAGACCAACTTTAAGTTTTCTGCTTTAAGTTTTCTTTGGTTTCTGGAGGCTTTGTTTTATGGGTTTTTGTTGTATTGGTCTAAAAACACTGCATTTTTTGCATCATTTTGGACCAACGTTAATTCAATGCTAATGGAATGCTAAACACAAAGTAAATACTAGTAAACACATTCCTGTACATACAACTGCAGTGTTACCATTAATTATTTACGTTGTGGTGGCTAATTTGTCTTGCTGGAGTTTTATAATAAATCAGAAAGTTCAGAGAAGTGTTCAGATATCAGATCCACAGCTGATGGACTGATGATCATTTTAGTCATTACTTCTTCAGCTGCAGCAAAACAACATATTACACAAAATCTGCAAGTTAATGTGGACTGAAACCAAACACTTTAGTGCAATCTGATGCTGAAGTATCATTACAATCAGCTTTAAATAAATTCACCAGCCCAGCAACCTATGATGGTGACATTAATGCTACAGATCTGTAGGTTACTGCAACACTGACGCAAAAAAACTGTCATTGCATTGAAAATTGTTGATACAAGCTGTAAGGTCTCTCTGATATGACAATTATGATCAGTCATGATCTGATAGTGAGAAAATAGCTACTATTTAATTTATATACCATCAAACCACTCACTATACAACTGAGTTGCATTATCTAATCACTAGCATGTATAATACGTTGAATTGAAGGTTTGTGACAAATTTAACCCTTAAAGATCCAGTGCAGTCTCCAAATGGTTTTTCTGTCTATTTACCCTTTCTTAAGCAATTTATCACTGTTTGTTATAATATTATTTTCTGTGTTTTGTTTTTTTTTTCAGTGAAAAAGAGGTATTTTCCTATATTTAATTTGTTGTTCATGTACAGAAACAGAGAAAAATGAAGAAAAAGTGACTTTTTTTCAGCAAAGATATCATTAACTGAACATAAAAACAGGCATCTTCATGTGCTGTCATTTATCAAACTACATGTATTTTATCAATGTTGTCGAAGAGGATAGTGTTTCCACGTTCAGTACGGAGCCTCTGAACGTCCAAATGGTGTATTTTATATCAATTATTTACATGTATTGATAGGATGAGTGGATCAGCAGTTAAACTTTATTTTGGTTTGCATTTGGGTTGCTAGTGGCTGTTTGAGGATTAAAGAAATTCAGTCAGTGTTCCTGAGATATCAAGTGCAGACTGGAAAGACATGAGGTCACAGCGCCGTTTGACCTTTGACCGCCAAAATCTCCATTTTGGAGTCCAAGTGACCGTTTATGTCAAAGTTTAGGTCATATTCTGTCTAACGGTTCCTGAGACATTGCATTGTAAACATGCATGTTTATGCTCAGAAAAGGACAAACCTTGGGCATAAATGAGCCCCCCCCCCACAAACACACAGACACACCTTTCTAATTTCTCCTGGAAATGTGTCATTGAGAGGACAGCGTGTCCTCTCAAATAATCACATACAGCTTGAAAAAAAAATAAGCTCCTTTTGATTGTTCAAATAGAATTTTTTTTCTCTTCCTTTTTTTTTCTTTTCATACTGTTTCCTGAGCTGAAGAAGACATGCTTTAATATGGAGCATTTCTACATTAAAAGACAACGCATCTAAACAGACTACGCATCTAAAATCAAGTTGAGACATAACACAAGATATGTGGGAACATATATGCACAGAAGTTCACTCAGTGACCAGTTCAAACCTAAATGGAAGGTAGTAATGACTTTTTTCAGAACACCCTAAAATGTTGCTGAAATGCACCCAGCAAACACTAACTCCTTCTGGAGAAACTGTGGCATAGATACTGGTAGCCATACTCTATTTTTGCTGCCCTAAATATTGTATTTAGTCAAAATTTAATATAGACTTCAAGCAGGGTTTCCCCCAGACATTTTGCTCAGCCTGGTGGTAGGACTGCTGGGAAAGCCCACCTGTGGCCCACCTTGTTTTTGTAAAAAAAAAAAAAAAAAAGAAAAAAGTTGTATGTATGTGTATAAAATTGCAGTTACACCCAAAGATGCTTCTCTTTCATATAACATAGTGTAGTTGGTACAAAGGCAGCCACTACAACAACAGAGCTAATATTGAAGTTTCTTTCTCCCTCCAGATCTGTGTACGGATCTTTCAAAATCCTCCAGTCTGCACACCATCTGTACCATTATGTTATAAATGGATTGTCTACTTACACAGATGCTGATCTAAAAGCAGACTAAAGTCTGGATGTTTACCAGTTCTTCGTCTCAGGTTGGGTTACCGGGTTGCAGTGCTGGAATGTATCACACAATGTCAAAGCTAAGATACAGCTAACGTTAGCTAACTAGCTGTGTATGGGGACACTGTGTACCCCTGCCTTTTAATAGGAGTTAATCCAGTCTAGCCACCTAGCTAGCATCTGCTGGTGCTAATGTGCTATTGACACAAACAGCCTGTTTTATCTGTAATTTCTGTCTGTAACCAACTGAAACCAAGTGTGTCTTTGAAGAAGGATGGAGCTGTTTTGTGCAGCCACTGTACGTGTAAAACAGGGTTAAAAAAAGATCCAAAACGAGAACGTTCTGATCAGATTCTCTATTCGCCGCTCACCGTCCAACATTTCCGCAGTCCATCATGGCGCTGATAGGCGGGGCAAACAGAGCACAACATAACATGCAAAGGGGCACGAATTTGCAAAACACAGGATGGCAGGGGAAAGTACCATTTTTCTTGCCACTGATTGGCTAGAAACACTCTTCTGCAATTGGCTACTTGACATGGGCCTATACTTGTGTCCAAGGACTGTGAGGCACGATGTAGCTTTCAGCCAATCAAATGAACGCATCCTCACAGCAGCAAGACGTTTAAACAGGAGCCATGTACCAGAGTCGTGTAACTCAGCCATTCATATCACTGCATCCGCACAACACTACAAATGCTTGCCACAGTCGCACACAGGTTACCCTTCGACGTCACCGTGGGGTTGGATGCTAATGTATCATCAACTGTTAAAGGTGGGGTACCACATAAAAAAAAAAATAAAAAAAACACGCTTCTAGCCAGATACATTTGAAAAATACACAATCCACAACCCCAAACCCTGTGGCCTGTGACTCTGGAAACCATTTATAGTGTTGTGCGGATGCCTTCATATGATTGGCTGAAAACTACAGCCTGCCCCCGTATGGGATACGTTCTTGGGATTGGCCGAAAGGAGCCAGTGCTTTTCAGGGTTCAGGTCAGGAAAAATACACCTCACCCCCCATGTGTTCACAGATTGACCAGAAGATGTCGCTATTTCGCTTTTAGTTCCATCACCACATAGACCAATTGTTGGAAACTCTAAATAGTGTCTTTGGTATCACTAGTTCTACCGTGTACATTTCTTTGAAATAAATAAACAAGTGACACCTAGCCTGGCGGGGGGGGGCATGCAAGGCCTGGTGGCCCACCGGGCCTATAATGCACTGGGGGAATCGCTGACTTCAATACTGGCAATACTGAGGGTCCATCCAGGAGGCTTTAAGAGAAAGAGCAGAAAATATCTCCAAATACTGGCTGTAGCAGTAAAACGCATTACTATTAAACAGATAAATCCAGAGCCACCAACATACAACATGTGGATTGAAAAAGTCTAGAAAATCTATAATATGGAACAAATGACATATTCTCTGAGGTTTTAAAAGGAAACATTCTCTAAGAGATGTCCCCCATGCCTTAATAATGCAATAAATCCTTTCAAGTGTCATATCCCAAACACCAACGGGGTCAAACTCAGTTTAGTTCACGGACCATATTCAGCCCAGTATGATCTCAAGTGGGCTGGATCAATAAAATAACTACAGTGATCAAGGTAAAATCACATTATTGAGGTTGTTTACCTCCACAAAATGTCCTTAAAAATCCGAATAACATGAACAACCTAAACTGTCTTAAGAAAAATAAGTGCATTTTCTCTTGAGACATTCCAGGTTGTTCATATTTGTTCAGGTTATTCTCAATTTTTGTAAAAGTATAGTTTGTAAATGTAAACATTTTCATGTAATTTAACTTTTGTCACACTAAATCAAAGACAAAAAAATTGTAGTCATTATTTATAGGTTATTATGATAGTATTTTACTGGTCCTTACCCACTTGAGATAATATTGTTCAGTATGTGGAACCTGAACTCAAAGGATTCTAACATCCTTGATTGTCAGAATCATCAGTATAATTTTTGCATTTGACATATTCATCCCAGGGTTGAACCCTTTGGCAGGACAGTCATGGGTCATGTGTTTGTGCCACACACCCTCACACACACATGTTGACCAACACACCACCTTTCAGTACATGAACTATATAACATCCCCTACTTTCTTGACAGTAACTGTGTTGGCTGAGCCTGAAACTGTTCCTACTGTGCTTCTGTCTTCATGTCTTGAATGGATCTACTAGACTTCAGGTGGGACAATGTATAACATATATAATATATACTGACTGCAAGTGCAAAATGCACATGCTGTGTACACTCACATCTACTATGTATGACTTAGTCAGTTGAAATAAAAAATAATTCAAAACAAAACAAAACACCAGGATCATGAATTGCAAGAGGGCAAATAAAAAAAACACTCCCCCAACACTTATAAGTGATGAATGCAATAAATTTAGTGAGGAATATATGTTTAATAATTGTAAATGCATTTGATATCTTTGATTAATTTCCTTCAGAGATAATTTTATATATATTTTTTTTTCTTTCATTAAATGAATTCTGCTGCTAAAACAACATTAAATTGGTATTAAATATTTCATCCAATGTACGTGTGATGTAACTTCAATGAAGCAGATAGATACAGAATAGACATGGTGTGGATCTTGAAGCGACCTATTGGGAGAGTGAAAGAAAAACTTATTTTATTCTTTTTTAGCCCATCTATCTTTTGAGCTTTTATTCTTTTTATATAACTCTTCACCAATTCTTATGCATTTTAAATGTTTTTTTTTTCCCCAGTTTGGGCACATTGTGTTTTCCTCATGCATGAAATGTACTATATGAAAGTTTGACGTGCCTTGACTTATCTTACACCAAATAAGGCCTACAAGCAGGAATTTTTCCTGACAGTATGGAGACCACATCTCAGTGTCTCCCCAGAGGTAATAGAGACTGTGCAGGGTGAGAAGAATATCAGTCGAAAGGCACTTTTGTAGCAAGCAAGACTTCCAAGTGCGTGGGAACATCACAACCATAAATCAGAAAGAAATTCTGTCTTTCGTCAAATTGATATTACTTATACACTGCTGCTTGTTCTTGAGCATAAATGACTTGTTACTGAAGAAAGTACCCGCCCCCTCCATCCTCTCCTGATGCCTTTGTGATTTCTCCTGGTGATGTCTCATTGAGAAGACAGCGTGTCCTCAGAAATAATCACACACAGCTTGACAAAAAAGAGCCCCCACTGATTGTTGAAATAGAATCTTTTCTGAGTTTTCCACTCTATCCAGAGAGCTATTCATGATTAACCATGACTTTGTTTTTATTTCCGCCACAGAACAAGAAGTTTTGTTCCACTCAAGTGTCTTAAGCGCTTCTTCTACAGCCAAAGAAGGATCCACTCAGCTGCAATCACTGTCACTGTGCTGTTTACGTATTCCACTTGGGACTCCACTGCACCTTAAACTAAAGCTCCATTCATGGCACCGCACTGTCAATTACGTATATCGAACAGCTTTTTTTTTTCTTGCAGAGTCGGTGGGTGTTAGAGCTCGCTGCTTCCATCTGGTCTCCATCAGTAATGAGACGGGCTAACAGGATTCTCTTTCCTCTGCGATGGCTAAAGTCTATCCATATCTCAGTTACGTCAATGTTCAAGAACAACACATGGGTCTCAGATGTGGTTTCAAGTCAGTTTCATCAATTTCACTGTTGAATGATTAATACCTTCCAAATAAAGCTTGTCTCCTGGTGTCTTTTCTCCTCTGTGCAGTAACGAGGGAATCGAAGCCTTCCAAATGGTGCTGGTCCAAAACCAAAACAACTTTCAGCTCAATGAAATGGCAAAAACAGATGTAAAAGTTACATGAAAAATGGAATTAATTACTCATTACGCATAACTCATTTAAAACGCAATGACCTTACTTAACTAATTATTCATGAGTAGTAGTAGCTGCATTGTATGTCACTATACTGAACCTCATACTGTCAGATGAAGGGGTTTAAGAGGAAGTGGGTCTACACAGAGGTGAGGTGTTTCAGAAAAAGGTGAAATATGACAAGGTAATAATCAGTGAGAAAAAGAAATATGTTATGCCAGCATATGTGTTGTTCATAATCATTTTGTTCATTTTAGATTTCATCTGGTAGCAACAGAATTTGCTCATCTATGGATACGATGTTAGAAAAGTATAAAAGTATCATTTTCCCAAAATAAGGTCCCTTGGTGCACAACTTGACTCTATGTGGAGGGAATGTTCACACTGGCCATTAATAGTGTGATATGAGCATGGTGTGGTCTTCACATGCTCCCTTTAAAGCAATAATGAATCAGTGTCTTCAGCCAGTTCATGGTCAGCAGAGGCAGAACTAAGCAGAAGGAAGACAGACTCTGAAAGCATGTTTGGCTCCTATGTCTGAATTACTGAACTCCCGTTAAACCACTTGTTACAGAAGTACTGACATTAATGTCTGACGTTCAAAGCAACTTAATCAGACCAAATGTATCGCCCATGTAGCTTAACTCATCTACTGTGTCCCCCATGTGACATTTTAATGCATTTATAGTGGCCTAAAAAAGAGAAATGACCCACCTTTACAAGACTCACCTATCACGGCGACATGCTGATTTTACACTGCAGTACACATCGCTTTGACACGCTCAGTCCTCAAGTGTCCTTTATGAATATTTAAACATCTTCATGACTCAAATCTGTCAACTGTCATTACTCAATACTTATTAATCTGAGCACCCATGGATGTACCTTCTAAAGCGCAGAGTATATCTCCTTCTCTACGGGCTACTGCATTGACTTTCCTGTTAATAGAATCAGTGTTAATATACTTCAGTCCATTTTAAGACTTGTCCTTTGTTGCTGTCTAAATACAAGGCCATCTGTAGTGAGTAGAATGAGCAGCTTCACTGCAGTCACACCAGACTCTATGCAGTGGAGGAAATAATTTGCTGTCAGAATACTGACAAAACAGTGAGCGCATCCCTCACTAAGTAGTTGCACTCGGTCCCCAGGCTAATCTGAAAAGGTGGTGGACTGGAGTGAGAGCGTTTCTTCATGAATGTAGTTGACTGAATGAATGTTTTCTTAAACCAGTGATTCAGCAAATAAACATTAACATGCAGAGGACAGCTGCCGTCCCCAGAGAACAGGCATCCACAGACGGGTCTATCAGTGTGGTCACAATGGAGGAAGGGTTTCATTTAAAGGTGCAGGGTATAACATTAAGGGGATCGATTTACATATAACGGGCTGTAACATCCAGAATTATTACCTGATATCAAGGATATCTGTGGAGCTGAAACAGTTAAAAATGATTCAGTCACAGTTTTCCTTGATCAAAGCTTTGTTTCTGTAATGTTGCTGCCACTAAACATTGGTTCCATCGGAGTGTTTTACACGGACGCTTATTGTGACGCACATGATGCCAGGATCAACACAAACAACGTGAAGCGTAGCTCAGCTGTCATTCCAAAAGTATTCACATAAGGATGAAAATGCATTCTCTGCATCTTCTTTTTTCCTTTTTATGTCTCCTTGCGATAATAACCAGAACCACGTGTGCGCTATTATGCATACAAACCCTTTGCTCCTCCTTTTGAGATGTGTTAAATATAGACGCTGTTTCTATCAGCAAAATTGCTTTCGGGTTTGATAAATCCCTTTGCGTGTGCTAAAATAAGCACAAGCACATGCACAATTGCATGTAAACGCCCCATTTTGCATATTCATTGTGGGAAATATACTAACTGGATGCAGACGCACTATTTTGCACCTTTGAAAGACGCACCTTGTAGTGCTCACTTATAGCACAAAATCAGTTTGTACATTTTTTTGTGTGTGCAAATATCATTGCATTTTTATACTCACAAACCTTTAGTAGATGGGGCCCTAAGTTGTTCGTAAGTTGGATCCAAATGTGTTGCAGACTGCAGAGCACATATTGTTTGTAGATGACACTGACGTGTTTATTGTTGTTAGAAGATGTTAGTCTATATTTTATAAGTACTGACAGAAAAATTGTTTGGTAAATCATTCTTTTAAATTTAAATAACAATTAATATATTAACACCGATATCTAGGGACTGAAGTTAGTAAATGTGTTGTCCCTTTTTTGAACTTCATTTCCCTTCATGCAGTGTGGTACTGTGTTTCTCATCAACCATCATGGGTATAGCAACGTGACTGTAAGGATATTATTTTCCAAAATTACTAATATCTCCCAAAATATTGGTCCTATATCAACTTGCGGTTTTCACTAATCTCTTCTTGACCATAAATACATCATTCCTATTTTTAACTTAATTTCCCATCATGCAAGACTGATGTGACCCATCCCTCCCCCAAGCAACGGCTTAGAAATTAAATTAGTCCCTCCTGCCTTTAAAAAAGGGAATTTTAAAGAAAAAAAAGGTTTAATGTTGAGATGGGACTATTTTTCTACTGTAGATTGGTTTATGTTCACAGTTTTGCCAAATGTATAACACAAGTCATGTTTGTACAGTAATTTCCCTTTGTGACACTAAAAGCCGTGACACACCAGGTGCATGATGGGTAAATGACACCATATATCAAACTCCTCACTATCCTGATGGTGTAGATGTTTGTTTGTTGATGCTGATCCACATTGTCCTTCATTTCCTTATCTTTAACATTTGTCTATTTCATAATAAACACTGGCTACAAACTAATCAGGACCAGGTCCAATATCTTTGCTGTTTCATCATGTTTGTTTCCCACATAATCAGTTAACACCTTTATACATGCAGGATAAAATGTGCCTAATTCACAAACTATAAAGCATGTTTTAGACTTTTGTTTACGCTTTACAATTATATTTGTTTTCTGTGTGAATTCACACAAAAAAGATTTAATGATATGAGCAATGGTGGTAAAAATGTAATGATCAACAAATAATTTTCTGAAAAAAAAAAAAGCTGTCAGTTTATTCAAGAGCTTTAGCGTTAATACCTGTAACCAGTCTATACAATCTGATTTTAATTAGTTTTCAACTAGGACAAGATTCTCTAATTGCAGTTCTTCACACATGACACTTCTCTAAACAATCAGGTTTGTTTACTTCACATCCCCAGGGCCTTAACTGAAACCCTCTTAACCCACAACCTGTATTATATTTACCAGGTATGGTTTGCATATGATCATTTTCCTCAAAGTAGAATAATTTTAAGCCCCTGTTAGTTTATTGTAACAGGTTCCATCTGACAACACCGTCTGCACCAAGGACCCCCATGGATTATCACTTATACGCTGCTTTCAATCTCCCATTGATTGTTGCAGAAGCATAATGTTCTCTGCTCTGTATATCTTTACATGTTCAAGTGTAACTAAGAGGTTGTTCAAAGATAGCGGCATGACTTTATGGATTGTTTGTATCTCTAAAGTAGTCACAACTGTCCATGTAAATTAGTATCATCACCAAAGATGCAGTGATGATGCCTTCAAAGGGACTGGGTTTTGTTGCACATTTAAACAAAGGATGGTGAGATGGAGCAATAAAGCATATAGACATCCTAATAAAAGTAATCAACCCTAAAATTTGCACATATGACTTATTGAATCAGCCGTATATTCATCAAAACTCAAAATTTTTCACTAACAACTGACCACTTCCTGTGAGTCAAACTAAAAAAAAAAAAATACTGGCTATAAAGAGCCCATTTTAGATCTATATCATTTTGAGGTTCTCCTATTATTTGGACATGGAGGATGCTACAACTTCAGCCATGGGCATCAGTAGATCTGGTTAGATTTTTTTTTTTTGACTAGATTTTATTTTATTTATTTTTTTAAATAAGCACAAGTAAATACATGTCCCCTTCATCTTTGGTGCCTGCAACTGTACGTCTGTACGCCCTGTGCAGACCGCACATGTAGAGAGAGACAGAAAAGAGAGAGAAAGAGAGAGAGAGGGGGGGGTAAGGTACGTCGCAGCACTTATGGATAACCGCCCCAAATTTGTTTTTGTTTTTTTTAAGCCCTGGATGTTTTGAAGTCGTAGCGATGTGTCTGACTTCACCATTAGGGCGACACAAAATCCTACACAAAGCATCTTTAATATTACCATTTTTTGAGGCACAATATGTTGCATATCAAATGCTCTATATCTTGATCTTAATTCATTGGGTAGTGACGAAGAAACACATAAAGAAAAGGATTGTCTTAACTATCCTCCGGGCAGCAAATATGTTTCAACAGTTTTTCTAAAATATACACAAAATCTATCAAATAGAATATAAACAGTGTTATTAAAATAAAGTATTTGCCCATTCCTGATTTCTGACATCCATCCATCCATCCATTATCTTCCGCTTATCCGGGGCCGGGTCGCGGGGGCAACAGTCTAAGCAGGGATGCCC
>JAPTYQ010000018.1:23476483-23492024 GCA_029814465.1 Ostorhinchus cyanosoma | reverse complement strand
CTATCTATCTATCTATCTATCTATCTATCTATCTATCTATCTATCTATCTATCTATCTATCTATCTATCTACCTTTCCCTCCTCATTTGTGCTGAATTTGCTGATAATCAAACTAAATGGAATCGGTCAATTTCACATATTTTACATTCTGCGTTAAATTATAAATTTTGGGCTGAATACATAATTTGCACTTTGTTTATATATCAATGGTGATTTGTCATCAGTTTGGACCCAGAGGGGCGTCTGTAATGCGTCTAATATTTGATGCTTCATTCACCATAATGAACAAAAGATGAATTGATGGAATGAGTCAGAATGCAAACAAACAAACAAAAAAAAAAGTAACCAGTGGGTGAAACAAAAGCACCGAATCACTTTGGATGTTGAATAAAAAGTTTTTTGAAGCACGCCTCAGCAAATCTCAGTAAACTGTGCCTCAGTAAATAAAAAGAAAATAAGGGCTTCTCTCTAAACACAAGCCATCAAAATAAAAGTTTTGAAAATGCTGCATAACAAAAGCACACTGACTAGAAGTGAAAGTGACATTTAGGCTAATCCCTGTTGATCCACACAGATCAATTATAAACTCAGTCATTGTTGAAAAATCTCATCTGTTTAATTAAGGCGGCTTGACAGAAGAGTTCCAGCCTTTATCAGATTTACTCAGACACTGATACAAAAGGCACAGTGACCTTTTCTAACACAGTTTGGGTCTCCTCCACCTCCTGCTGCTCAGGATGGCAGTGTGGATCACTGGCATTGGCTACCCACCAGGGGAGGCCGACACCAACGCTGGAAGGTAACGGAGGAGGAGGAAGCTCTGAACACTGTCTCCTCCACAGCTTAGGAGAGCTGAAATGAATTCATTGACGACAATCTATTAAAAATTACTCAATTATAAATTTCCTGGATTGAAGCTTCATTTCCTTAATTTCACTGTCACTAAACATTAATTCCACCGTTGTGTTTCACACAGACACATATTGTGACACACGACGCTACAATCAACACAAAGTTGTAAGTTAGTTCAATCTTAAGTAGTTAATATGTTAATAATTTGGATCCAAATGTGTTGAAGACTGTAGTGCACATGGTTTCACGTCCTTTGACTTGTTTGTTGTTGTTTATATTTAAAGATATGTTTATACTGTTATTATTATTTCTATGGAAATATGTTTAATCTTCTTAGTTTTATTCTTTTTGTGGTTGTTCCGCTGATTTTGGAATAAAGCCTATTCAAATAATTGTGTAATTGAATAGAATCAAAGAAAATAAACAATAGATTAATTGATTACAAAAATAATCAATAGCAGAGTTCATCCTGTTTAGGGTACATTCACCACATTTTTGAAGGCACATTTACTCCAAACCCAAAATGTTTATTGGTGTGACCATGGAGTCGACACTGGGGGGAGTCAAATCTTCATGTATCTTTTGGGGGAGGGGGGTTCTTCTGCCCATAAGAAGATTCTCCAGTTATCTTTTTTTTTTACTACTTTCATGTATTTTCTAATAGCTTTGGTTTTAATGCATTGCTTTAGTTTTTTAGTTGAATTCTTTTTACCCTTGGCCATACTGACGGCAGGGTATTGTCATCAGTTGTCCGTCCGTCTGTCTGTCCGAAACCTTTGGCATGCACTAATACTTCTGGCCACTGGGTGGCAGTAGTGCACCTGATAAGTCAGGGTTTTCAAGTGCACCCATGTTATGTTTATTTTATGTCATACTGAGCTTTCAACAATATCAAGATCAATTTCAGGCTACATAGATGGAACAATAACACCCTTGGTGTCTCGAACAACATACATCACACATGAAAAATATGGTGGTGTAAAAGATATAATGAAATAACACCAGACAGCAGATGGAGACCCTTGGAGGACGGGTATTCAATGAGAGGTTGAGACCTGAGAACTACCACCAACATGGATGAAGAACAGCTGGCGTAAAAGGCAGAAATAGTACTTTTAATCATAGGGAACCTTTTAGAGTTTTACTTGGGTAAGGAAGAACATCAATGCTTCTACTTTTCCACATGTATCTGTATTTCTACTGGAGGAAGAAAAGTGTATACTTCAGCTACCTCTGCTTATGTCCTGACATTCTAAAATATTTAAGAATCCACTAAGACATCCAATCTAGCAGTAACCAGCACTACTATAATTGTAAGTATCTTTTATTTATCCATGAAAGTCCTGTTGAGATACAAGATCTCTTCTTCCATAGAGTCAAAATGGCAGCAGCTAAGTTATTTTTGTACTGTTGTTATTGTTATTTCTATATAGATATCTATTATATATCCTTTGACTTTTATACTTTTTGTGGTTTCTGTTTCAAATAGTTCAGGAATAAAGGACAAGTTTGTTATTTTCAAACATCTTTTTCACATTTTTATTAGTTTTTTGTCTACTGAAATAATTAAGAAAATCAAAGAAAATTATTGATAGATTAATCAATTACACAAATAATGAATCACTGTGGCTCTGAATTATAATGTTACAGACAACAGTGTGCACTAGAAAAATATTTCCCATAATTCTGCTGAATTATAGCTTAAACCATAAAGACCCAAACATCCATCATTGACCAAAAGCATCTTCTGATCTGAACTGTTCAATACCTGTTGATCCACTAATCCTATCAATACATGTAAATAATTGGTGCAAATGCAGTTTGTCTTCTTTTCATATCAGTTATGAGCCATTTGGACGTTCAGAGGCTCCATAGTGAACATGGAAACACCGTCATCTTCTACAACAATGATTCATGGTGTTGGATCAGTCACAGTTGATGAAAACACTTCTTTTCATGTTCAGTTAATGATATATTTTGCTTCAGTTTTTCTCTGTTTTTGATATAACAACCTTCAATTTTAATCTAAGCTTTTATGAACATCTACACAATCAATCCTGAGGCCCAGGAAAATGAAAGCTTTAGCTTTTTACATTAATAATTAATTAGTTAATTAATAATAAAATCACTCTATTTATTCATGTATTTCTTGATGGAATGTCCTTTGCAAGGGACAGCATTTTTTAGTAAAACTGTGACACTTTTGTCCCCTACAGAGGATGAAAATGTATTGCTGGGATTCAAGAGGTTAAATTAAGGATAATGCCTGATTTCCAATAAAAAAAAAAAAAGCAAAATACAGACAAATATATTACAATAAATGGTGATAAATCATTTAAGATAGGTTAGACAGAGAGAAAAAAATATATATGTGAATGCCACAAAAGTAGCGTTGGGTTTTTATGGGTTAAATGCTCGTAATGTGGATGTTGATTCACAGCCAAAACTGACGTCAGGTTATTGGACTGAGGACTTCAGGCTGGGAGTCTTGCTCTTTGATCCTTCCCATCTACAGACCTTTATTCTGTTTGTTACATTGCCAAATGATCGTCTGATCATGTAAACATGGGCATATTTCCAGTCATGAGGTGACTACATTTAAGACACTCTCCTCATTCAGACTCACAAAGAGCTGACTTCGGCTCATCATCGGTGTCTAGAAGCTGTCATGAGCTCCAGGCACTGACGCTGTCGTCTTTGTTGCTGAGGTTGTCATAATATATATCAGATTCAAACTATAAAAGAGGACACGTAGATAAATGGCAGTTAAAAATGAACAAAATGAACAAACCATCACCAAATCAACAGAATATTTTTCTTACAAGAGATGGTAACATTCACTAAAAAAAAAAAGGCTGCTTAATTCCTGTTTCTCTCACTTTAGAGCAAGTTGAGTATAAGGAAGATCCTATGTCATAAATCTGAATAATGCACTTCTGTATTTGTGCTGCAGCAACCATCCACATACGTTTTCACTGAAATGTAAGAGTTGGCAAACATGAAGCTCTGCTTTTATCCAGTGAACTGAAACCCTTCTCCTTTTTCATCTCCTTTGGTAGTTGATCATTAGAAGCTTTTGCATTTTTATTATTTATTAAAGCAAATGGTATGAATCATGTGAAGTGATCTTTTTCTGAATGAGTAGTGGGATTATTAATTTAATTATTATACAGGTACTATTAAAACATAAACATGTAAACATACTTATGATGATGAAAGACATAAATGTTGGTGATAACACACTCTAATGCTGCAGTTTAATCCATAAAGACCCAAACAGCCACTGGCAAAACCATCTAATGTACTGATCTAAACTGTTTAATACACTAATCCTATCAATACATGTAAATAATTGTTATAAAATGCAGTTTGTCATCTGTTCATGGTCCTCAGATAGGCCCCATTTGGACGTTCAGAGGCTCTGTAGTGAACGGGGAAACACCATCATCTTCTACAACAATGATCCAGCAGTAAAACCCATGGAGTTGGTTCAATGATAGTGGATGGACACACTGGGCTTCTGGTCAATTATTGATATCTTTGCTGAAAATCATCACTTTTTCTTCAGTTTTCTCCGTTTCTAATTCAATAACCATCAACTTTAATCTGAGCTTTTATGAACATCTACATGATCATTGAATTAAATATTGGAAAATATGCCAAATAAGCAGGATAATATTACAATCAATGGTGATGAATCACTTAAGAAAGGTTAAATATAGAGAAAAACTCATTTGGGAACTGACATAAAAGTAGTACTGGGTGTTTATGGGTTAAAAGTGAACGAGCTTTAACATTTTGTTGAGTTTTATCGCTTTGATAATGACAATGATACTTCAGCTCACACTGCCATGATATTGTATAAGATCTATTTTAGTGCCTCTGAGCATGTGTTCAGTCCACCTGTCCTTCATAGAGAATGTGACAAACCCAAGGCTGTTACATCGCTTTATTCAAAACCACCAGACCAAAGGTGCAATAAGTACACACATTCTTTATGCTGCTAGAAGTACAGATGTTTCAGATTTAAGTCCAATCTCTGAAATGTACTCAAAGTAAAAGTAAGAAGCATTTCTGCATTTCTACAGGCTTTTTCTATCCAGAGCCACTGAATCTCACATCATCCATGATTAAACAGACTCCATTTCTTGTCTGTTTTGTCTCGTTACGTCTTTTACATCCTATGTCTCTCATGCATGACATACATATGATACGCTCTAACTGACTGAGGTATGCAGCACATGAATAATGGATAATCTCCTTCAAATGCATTAGAGTTAAAGTAACAAGCCTCTATTGAAAATGGTACCAAACTCACACGAGGCAGTGATTTTGCCTCATAAAATCACTGCCTCAAATTTGTTTGTTGGTTTGAACCCAGAATAAAGTATTTAAAAAACACCAGAGTGACACAACAACGCAGGCTGCAGAATTTGCTCTTTGTTGGTGAACTGGTCGGATTAAAAGGCTTGAAGGCTTTAAGCTCTGGTGGGAAAGGACTGTATGTACAGCAAAAAAAAAAAAAAAAAAAAGAGGAAAAAATATTCTAATTTCTGACTTTGTTGCGGTTTTCAGAATAATGCCGTGGGTGGAGAAATTCTACTTTAATGTAGCATACAATGGCCACATAGTGTTTTCCTCTTTTCAGATGCACTTTTGAAATCTTAAAATCCCACTCTTGTAAATCCCAGACCTCCTACAGACTCGTTCTACCATGTAGCATCAAGCAGACCTGCAAAGATGCACTGATACATCCCTGGAAGATGGTTTCTGCAGCAGTCTGCATTACATTAATATGCACATTTATTTAGTTTGTGTATATACTTGTTTATTTAATTCAATTGTTTTATTTTTTCCTGCTACCCCGTAAGCCGTTGCATTGAAATCTCATTTTGATGCACACTGTAAATCTGAATAACAAATAAAGCCTGCCTACACTGCAAAAAAAGATTAGGCAGAAATCTTCATTTAGACTCATGGCATAAGGGAAAACATTTTGGAGGTCTGTTTTCGACTGTAACTCTTGAATTTATATGTCAGTTATGAAAAGGATGTATGCTAATGAGTGAGACCACGTCATATGATGTTATGTTAGTGAGAATGAGGAGTAAAAGAACTGTGGAACTGGGGTTTGGGATTATTTCATGGATCATCTCAATTCTAACTAGAACTATGATTTTGAGGCTTTAATCAAGAGATATTTGTCTACTTGATTATTTCCTATTATTACTACCTTATAATTGGTATTTGTAAAATCTATTTGTATGTGTAAATGTATAATTATTTTATTTATTTTCATATTTTTTAAGTTGTTATTGTTGAATTCCTTTTGACAGGGACTACCTAAGCTTTGGAAAATGTGTCTTTTGATGCTGGCCTTCTTTTCTTTGCTGTCTTTGTTTTCTATATGATGTACCACTGTGGGCTTTTACTGGGTTTAAATACAAAATTAAATTACAAAAAAAAAAAAAGAAAAGGATGTATGCTGATGTGAATTCCTTTATTACAGGAATTATCATTTGGAGGTATCACCATTTGATGACGATAATTTTTTTATGTTTTACTTTTTTATCAGTTTATGCAGGACTGTATTTTTTATGCAAGAATAACTTGGAGGACATTCTTTAAATGATCTACTTTATCTGCTGAAACATTGTAATTGTTGGTTGCTATGATGACTGATTACAAGGCAAAGATAGTGAGTCCATCTAAACTAAAACTAAACCTGTGATTCTAGTTTCTGAAACAAAGGACATGCCAAAGACATAATGTTATGCAGCTTCTGTTTGGTTCTATAACATTAAGTATCTGAAGTAGCTGCTAAAACCTCACTCGACAGGCCTCCTGTTAACTGGACCAACCACAGTAGGGTGGAATTTTTGGGTGGGAAGTGGTAAATACATGTCAGCTAACAGCCTTTTTTCGACTGATTCTGACCTTAGAGGCTGCATAACAGACCACAAGGAGATTAATAAGCAGGATCTGTCAACTTTTAACATTTGAGCAGAAGCATAAAGCAAAAATCTGCAAAATGAAATGCAATACATTATGACATCTTCAGTGAATCTGCTGGCCTTTCATGAAGGATCAAGCTACCACTTTCCTGCCGTTCAGCACCAGAGGCAAAGTCTATAATATTCCAAACCAGTCTTAGTGGTGTGTTCTTTGTGCTCTTACTGTAAATCTTCCAGAGGATATGGATCACATCTTCCATCTGTCACGTGTTGCACCAGCTAAATTAAACTCAAAGTGTCAGAGCAAAAACTACGAAGGTTTCTCCATGTGAATATTAGCACTCTGTATATGTGTGCGCGCAGTTTGTCACTTTCTAATCGAGTTGTCGATGTATATCTGCAACCTGACAAAAGCCTCCACTTTATAGTGCGAGACAGACACACTGATCGTGCTGTTGATTATTTTTGTCACTGACGCCTGCTGTGTTAGCTCACATTAGATACAAAAGATGTTTTCAGTCTCTCTGGGTTGATTCGGTGGTTAAAGTGGTAACTGGTGATGTTTTATTATTTATGGATTTGATGTCTTTGCAGCTCACTGAATGTTGCTATGGTGTTTTTTTCTGGGCTCTACATTTCACACAGCTCATCTGTCAGTAAAATAGTGTGGTCTGTATTGTGCTGTCTATAGCCTTGGGTTTTTCTGTCAGAGTTTCAATGACACTTTTTTTCTTTTTTGGGCTCAGCACTGGTGGCTGTCGCTGCACATTGTAACTATCACCGGCTTCACTCTTTCAGTTGTTTTTCCTGCTTCTGGAAGGATGCTAAGCTTCTTCTTCTAACAGTTTTTTTTTAGGTCTTGTTCTAAATAACTTGACCATGATACAGGATGTTCAAATAACTGCCTTTCAGTCACATTCACATCGAGCATGTTAGGTCCAAACTTTTCGATTTTCCAGTTTGGCCAAGTGTGATACCTCCTTTCAGACCAGGGTACAGACCAATCAACTGGTCTGAGGTGGTCTAAGTGCAGTGTTGGAAATGACCAAACAAACTGCCTGCTACTGAATCCATCCAAAGAAACTTCTAAAGGTTGAAACCTCCTCTTCAGCCAGCTAACATTTGTGCGGTGGACATTGAGGTGGTACTGACATATCTCAGAGTGTATCATGACAAAACGGACTGGTCCCTGAACACAGATGCACTCTATCAAAACAGACCGAGTCAGCTATTTTTTCTGAGGAGGTGCAGGTCCTTTGATGTCTGCACTAAGATGCTGCACAGGTTTCCCAGTCATTTTTTGTGCAGTGTGTTGTTCAGTGCCATCATCTGCTGGGGAGGCAGCATCAGACACAGGAAGACCGGATAAACTGGCAAAGAAGGCTGACTCATTGGACAGATGCACACTGAGTAAGGTGGGGGGTATCTTAGACAATCTGGATCATCCTCTTCATCCCAGTCGAACAAACCAGAAAAGCAGCTGCAGTGGGTTAGTCACCTCATGAAGATACAGGATTGAATATTACAGAGGATCCTTCTTTCCCACTGCATCACAATCTACAATGCTTTAGTCTGATGATCAAGGATTGTTCAATTTTTATTTGGTTCTCTTTATCTCCTTGAGCAATGGAAAAATAAATGCCCCCCTTAAAGTCTATCTGTATCTTTACCTGCAGATCTACAAAGTATTTGGTTCATTTACAGGTTTTTGGTCAGGCTTTCAGACCCAAAACAGGAAGTTATGTAACATTAGTGTTGTGAAAAACAGAAAAGGAAACAAATGGAAGATGCAAGATATTGAAAATAAGCTGAATGAAAAACATCCAAATGTCAGATGAATGGGATTTATAATGGGAAATGCAGCACAGATGCATTAGTTGGATTCCAAAATTGGAAAAAAAAAAAAAAAAAAAAAGCCTTGACTCAGACCTTGGTTCCGACTGTCAACATCCACAGGATTATAAGGAAGCTTCATTTTGATCTCAGCTGTATCTAAATCCTTCTCACACATTCATCTGAACAGATCTTTGGGCATCAAGGTGGTGAGCGCATTTATGAATAGGCAGTTCACTTAGTAATGATCAAACAACAGGTAACGTTAATGCAGCTTTTATTTACTCTCATTATCCCTATTCATAAGATCATGAACCCGAAGAAAACTGATTAAAATGAGCAGCTGGTATTTTCCATTCAGCACCACAGAGGACAGACAAACATCTCTATAATTACACTTTAATGCTGACAGAAAATGCTGTATGTTCAATAGGAGAGTATTTTTATTTTCTTTATCACAAAGGGATGACGGAAAATCAAACCCTTTATAAATGATCTACCCACTTTTTCTGACCAGAAAAATGAAAAATGCCAGTTAATTTGAGGAATTTGAAATGAAAGTCAAACCACAGCTCTATTTTCTTTCTGACAATACGGGGAACAACAACAGATACATTTATACAGCAATTGATTTGGCTTTTACTTGATGACCATAATCTTTATCAAAAGGAATATGAGTAAGAAGAATAGGAAAACAGATTTTTAAAAAAAAAAGGAATTTCCTGGCTACTGTGAATCTTTTAGCACCACGCAGGGGTGGAGACATGTCGGTAATAAAGTAGTACTCATTATTCCTGACAGAAAATGTCCTATAAAAATATGTTTTGTTTCACAACGAGAGCAATCTTAATTCTTTTATCAATGCTGCATCGTGCCATTTCTGAACAGGAAAATGTAACATGACATTTTGAAATGCTACTTGTTTCTTAATCAAATATCAGGTAGACGGCGGAAACACTGGACTGTGTTTCAAAGAGAAGAGAGGAGGATGAAATGATTACCCATCATACCTAGCAGGCGCGCTTGCAGAGTGAAATTGTCAGGTACACACGGGCCGCACAGACGGGCCCCCCATCAAGTCAAGTCAATTCGCCTCCTGCCAGTTGCATCGAATTGCTTCAACACTTCATCAGTTTCCATATCAGTATGAATATTCATGAGGCCAAGTCCAGTGAGTCGTTGGTCAGACATTGTACTGTGCAAATACGTCTTGAGATGCCTTAATGTGCATGTCTCGAATATTTCTTACTGACTGCTTTTCCTGACCGCTGTACAAGAATTTGGAGGGATCATGCTGCAAGAGGAAAAGATACAATTTATTTTTTAGCCCGTCTCCTGAACCAATCAGCTCCTGCACACTCCGCCCAAAGCCCTTAATAGGCTAGAGGCTCCTGCAGTTTATCCACCCCCCCCCCGTTCTCTGTCGCATACATCTGTCTCTGTCTCTGTCTCTCTGTCAAAATTCAAATTCCACTCAGGACGCACAGGCCATATGGCTGCAGTTGCCAATGATGCCTCGTGCCTACAGTGTTATGATCTGGGGTTGGTTCAGTTGGTCAGGTCTGGGTACATTAATGTTATGTTTCCATAAAATGAGATCGGATCAACCTGAATATATTGATTGACCAGATTCGGTGGATTTTTTTTCTTTGCTGATGATGCAGATGTTCTTCCGTGATGACAACAGTAAGATTCATCTGGATTGAGAATGTCTGGGCTGTGATGGAGACTTTACGCAGTGGTCTGATCAAATGAGAAACTAAATAAATAAACACTTTATACATAAGCTTAAGGAAATTCAGATGTCCAGTAGATGACATTAGCTTCAATAAACTTCTTTTGTGCTGTGTGTATACATTGCATGTAAGAAACCTGCATTGCAGACGTGTCTGCATTCACAGGTAATTTACTTACTTTTGGAATTATTGGTAGCTAATGGTGATTATGTCAGTGTGGCAGGTAATTTGCATATTTAACTGGTTAATTGGTTGGCTGATTAACCGAAGCTGTTAATTGAAAATATTTGTCTTTCGCTAATTGAGGCACTCAAGAAAACATTAGGATCTTTGTCTGATATTAATCTTTTACCTAGAGATCAGGTTACGTCAGGCATGTAAATAATCATTTAAAACATCCAAATAAAATCTGGAGATAACAGATGACAGCACTTGGTTTAGCATTTCATTACCATTACATGAGTAAGAATCATACTGGTCTGTATTGTTGAAGACAGAAAAATAGAAATTCATAGCAAAAACAATGTATTGTCAGTATTTCAGAGACGTCCAAAATTTCACAAAGTGTGTTTTTCAGGGGAGCTCATGTCTTATTAAGAGGAGCCGGGCTCTACTTGTCTCCCCTGAAGTTTGCACAATGCAGTTATGGAAGGAGAGATCTGGCAGCGATCGAGGAGTTCTGTGACAGTTCCTGGTCTTCACAGGTGTGTTCCCCACAGCGGTGGAAGTGCACGGGGCTGTCAGAGTCCACCGTTCACAGGAGATGTTCGACTGGGACCAGGGCTCAGTCTATAACAGACTGAGTGAGGAAAAATATTTTGCAGTGGATTACAAGACTTTTTTATTCATCAGAATGTGCATGAGAAAGGAGCTGCCTCATGCACTTAATGATACAACAGTGAACACATCACAGTTCATATGACTGGAGTTTACCAAGGCTGCATTTCTGAACAGTGGACAGTATTAGACTATTCAATTCAATTCAATTCACTTTTATTTGTAGAGCCCTATATCACAAGGTTATCTCACAGAGCTTTACAGGATGTAAACAAACAACAGTCTACAGACTATTGAGTATCATTATTTTTAAACCTCCACTCAGTGACTATAAGTTCTCTTACATTATAGAGTAAGTGCCTCATATTAATGTAACATGACTACTGTTATTGAGAAGTTTATATTTGTGTCTTTTCACTTTGGTCCAATGCAGAGCTTCATGAGCCGTTCCTCATCTTTAGCCATGAAAAGGCTTGTGCTTCACAATAATCTCTAGTTCAATATCATGTGTTTCCCTGCCTGTGTGTCCTCATTTTGACCTGGTTGTTTTGCGCCTCCATACAAAAATTACAATGGGATAAAATGGGATAAATAATTGGCAACTTTATAGACCAGCAATTTAATGTAGAATCAATAGATCACAACGATGAGCGGTCTCCGTCCACTACAAAATAAGCAGAGGATGGTTTTCTGTAGGCTCTTTTCATTCTTCCTAATCCTGAGATGCTTTCATGATGAAAAATTATTTTTTCCACTGATAGGATTAAAGAAAATTTACAGCTCAGCTGCTTGAGCGGCACCGCTTGATGTAGTGCACTGCAGATGATTTTTATTATGTATTGTAGTGAAACCACCATATCAACAGCTCATTTAAAGGAATCAAGAGTGTGAAGGAGTGTAAATTGTCTTAATTATTTCCTGTTCAGCATTGTTGAATTTTCAGTTATGATTGGTCAATAATTATTAAAATACAGAATATTTGGGCATTTTTTGACAGTAGAACAGTCTTTCCAAAAACCTTCTATTTCAGATGTTTTTCTGGATTATGTGTTTTTATTATTACATGACTTTGGGGAATTCAAATCCTTGATGTGTGAATGATGTTTTTTTCTGTCTAAGGCCCAGTTCAGACCAAAGACATGCAAAGAGGCAAAGTAGTTTTACAGCACTGCAGGTAAAAGTTAAATCACTGTGAACTAGAGCATCTTATCTGATATCAGCTGATGGTGTCACCAGTGATTCAGTTTGTCAAATCACCAGAGATCAGCTTTAGAGCCTGTGTTTTTTCTGTATTTATGGGCTGTGTTTCAACTGTTACCAAAATCCTCAGCATTACTATCGGCCATTTTCCCTGATAAATCCTGTCTCAATAGTCTGTGTTTTCTCTCCCTGTTAGACATGATACCAACTCCTCTAAACAACAGAGCAGCTCATGGAGTCGCTTCACAGCTTCAACAAATGGTAGAAATGAAGCAAAAAAAAGTCATACATAATCACTGTCCTCATTCATATTTTCAGACACTCTAATTATATCCTCCTGCAAAGAATCCACTTAGGCCAGGACTACATAGTGTACAAAGAGTTGCTGCAACTGACATGATGTTGTTTTCTTTTGGTGCATTGGTCTGAACTCGGCAAGTTTTCAGAAAGTCGTAGATCACAATGATGCAAGCAGTTGCACTTATCAAATGTGGGCTTAAAGAGACTGTTTTAGTGCTACAAACATTAAAGGGTGCATTCACACCTGAAAAGTCCTTTGGTCTGCTTATTTAAGTCAGATCGAATGCAGACTTAACTTTATTTCGTTTAGGTCAGGTCGCATTCTCATTGCACTTTTTGCAAGTGGACCAAAATTTGTAAACAGAATCACGCATGTGACGAACTGCGCTGCCATTGGACAGAAAAGTTGGGGGCGGGGTGAATCAGAGAAGGTGGGTGTTAATGAAAGCAAACATGGAGATCCCCATGTGATCTTTCCTGGTAATTCTATTTATGCAGACACAAATTTACAAAAATAATGTTAACTGTCAAGAACAGCTCATTCAGAGCCAGTTTTGTAATGAAGACGCCTGAGCAAATGTCAATCACACATTCAGTCTCCTCTTTGCTCCATGTCTGTTTGCAGGTCTTGGCTGCTGCTATTAGCTCGGACTACATGTGCAGCTTGGCTACTTCCAGCAGCTACGGTGGCTCATCAAGCACAAAAAGGCACATGGTTCCTTGGTTTGTTTCGGCTCGAAGGTGGTTACATTCACACCAGAGGTTAACTGGCCCAGAGTCCATCTGGAAGCAGACGAGACCACCTCTGGTCTTGGTCTACCTGTTTGATTCAAATCAGAGTTCACATGATTGTATTCACACCTAAAAAAAAAAAAGTCCGGACTTTCCAGGGAAACAAACTCTGGTTCTTTTAAATGGACCAATGAAGAGCAAGCAAGCAGATAGTATGAAGCAATGTTGTATATACGTATGAATTTGTTGTTAGCTTTGTTTAGTCCTTGTGAGTGTTTATATCTCAAGGTTTATTTACTCTGTTGATACTTAGAAGACATATGGTGTTGTGTAATAAAGAAAAATCAGACCAATGGGCCTGTATCTCACTGACATGTTCTATTAACAATCAATAACAAGTGGAATTTGTGAGGTTGTCAGAATCTGCCGCTGTTAGAGTCCTGTGGTCTTTATGCAGTAGATCAGTCTCCCAATAGAAGGGGGTGGTGCTTTCACTGGAGGAGAACTCAAGAAATGAAATGAAAGTCCATATATGACTCCTATCAGAACTCAAAAGTTACTATATTGATATCTTTAACCACGTCTATGTTATAAGCCATCAAAATATGGACCATTATAAGTAAAGGCAAAATCTAATTTTTAATTAATTCAAAAATAAAAATTTCTCAGACCTGTGAAGAAACTTTTTAAACATTCTCCCAATAAATAAAATTTAAAATGAATCTGACCAGTAGTTTTGTCAGAGAATATGCTTGAAGAAGACAACAATGGACACAATGGTCTTTCAGTCAGCTGAAAGGACCCCAGACGTACAGAACAAAGGGAACACAACATAACATTCTTAAGAGTATAAATAAGAAATAGAAGTGTATAAGTAGAGTTGAGGTCTAGATCAATGTCCTTATGTGTAAGATGTACAGACACATGTGTAGGATTTTGAGAGCCATTTGGAAATTGCAGACTCCAAGATGCAACATGTCAGTTTGGATTAATGCAACCTTTGCAACACCTTGTATTAATGTATGCAGTAACATAGTAACAAAACAGCTGAACTCAAGACAATGAACCCTGAAAGGAATCTGAATTCACATCACTTCCCTGGGCTTCTCAAACAGAAGCAGAAAAAACAGAAGCAGGGTACAGCAGTGTAAATACTAAGGGTCACATCCACAAAGAACTGCTCCACTTCAGTGATCTATTTGTAAAAGACTTTGCATCGATCATATGCTGATGCAAACGTGTCAGTAGGTTGCCCTTGTTTCAAGTGTTTTCAACTTTTTTCGACATTTGAGTGCAGAGTCTGGTTTATAATGAAAACCGCAGAGAACCAATCCCTCAAATTATGTTTTTTTAATTAAATACACACAGAGCTCTACACAACCACTAACAAAATGTCTTGTTTTTCTGGGGTTTTTTTTGCTTGTCTAGTGCTTCACATCTATACAAAATCTGCTGGTCTGAAACAAGTTCAAATAATGCCTGAATCTCAAAGGAACTGAAACTTTATTGCATTATTATGCATTAGTTGAATACTATTCAAGCCTCTCAAACTTGAAGATTTGATGAAAAAGAAAGAATAGAGAGAAAAACTGAATAAGGAGTGAGTGTGCACACCGTTAACACCAACATTCTGCAGATGGTAATTGCCCCCTCTGAAATGCATGTGGCAATTAACGCTGGTCTTTTGTGATTTAGACGCTTGTTCCAAGGGGTCTTATTTGCATAGAAAGGGGCTTATTTACGCCAAATGTATGAAGGTTCCCTAATTTACAACCATGCAAATGGAACATACGCACCATGATGCAATTTGTTTAGTGCCACAGTTAACAGTGAAATCTACAGTTTGCAGGTGCTCTTTGAATTACATGCTGTAATTTTGTCTCATTTGCACCAATTTAACAGCTGCAAAAGGTGGGGTAGGAGTTCGGTATCCACGTAAATCATATGAGCCTTTCATCCACATGGAACTGCGTTTTGGGAGCGTTTTCAAAATGAAAAAGAAAAAGAATGTCTCCATGTGGACATGGTTAAGAACTGAACCCTTGTATTCTCCTCAAATTTACTCCTCCCCTCTGGACACCCCATCTATCTATCTATCTATCTATCTATCTATCTATCTATCTATCTATCTATCTATCTATCTATCTATCTATCTAT
>JAPTYQ010000018.1:23468598-23474161 GCA_029814465.1 Ostorhinchus cyanosoma | reverse complement strand
CCAGGGTGTACCCTGCCTTCGCCCTAAGCAGCTGGGATAGGCTCCAAGCGACCCCCGTGACCCTACTGAGGATAAAACAGGTTCAGATAATGAATTATTTGTGAAAATATGAATGTGTAAACAGGGGTGTTAATACAAAAGATCAGTTAGGTCAGCTGTCTATGATAATTTAAACAACTTTTGTCTTTAAAGGTGTTGTAAAGTGACAAATGCCACATTTAAACAACGTAGTACCAGCTTGACTTGACTCAACTTGACCTTTTTTGTGTTTCCATTATGAAAAAAGGGACCTGTTATCTGGTACTTGGTACTAGTTTTTTGGGTATCTGCTCCACTGAGGCTCCAAAACAGGGGAAGAGATATTAAAATGTGATGTGTAAACACTGCAGACCAACGATTGGTCACAGGGTTGTCTCTGTGTCATTGCGTCATCAATGTGCAACCTGTCATTAAAAAAAAAAACAGATTTGGAAGTGTACAGTAAATATAGCGGTAGGTTTATCCACATGATGGTAGCCCACAAAACTACACTGTGCTCGGTCTAGAAGGTTCAGACATTTCTGTCCTTGGTGGCCGACAAAAAAATTCAGAGTGAGCTTGTTGGGACAACACACAACAAGCAAGTTTACCAGCAACTCTCTGAGGAGATGTCACGGAAGTTACGCACCACGTTGCTGTGACGTCCAGGTACTCTAAATTTGGTAGTATCCTGTAATGGAAATGGTCTCCAGGAATATTATCTGGTAACTGAGTCGAGTCGAGTCAAGTGGAGTCGAGCTGATTCCATATAGTGGAAACTGGGAAATAGTCTTTGTATATTGTTTGCATTTAAAATGAATTCACCGTACGTTTTAGTGTTACATGCCTCACCTGAACATTTGGAAACAAGCGACGTGGTGCAGGGTGAAAGAGAGATAGAAACAGAGACAGACAGACAAATGGACAGAGAGAGAGAGAGAGAGAGAGAGAGAGAGAGAGAGAGAAAGAGAGAGAGAGAGAGAGAGAGAGAGAGAAGTGCTGTGATTTTATTTTCCACCAGTCTGACTTTCCAAGCAGATCTATGACAAACATGTGGAGCATGTGAGTGTTGACGTACCGTCAGCTTCCAGGTTTACAGGTCTATGCACGGCAGAGGTGATTGCTTTGAGAGGAGGAAGGGAAGCCGACCCTCCCCTAACATTTAAAGGAATGGGCAGAACTGCACTGTTGAATTTACAATAAAGATACAAATGACATTTACATTCAAATTGGGCAAGAATGCACTTTATTTTATGGCTGTGTTGTTCTGGTCAGCTGTTTATTGTTTGCTTTCCAACACAAATTCCCCGATACATTGTTGTATCATGAGCCTACACTGTTGAATTCCCCATTGATGTTGAGCATCAGTGAGTTGTTTATGAAGCAGTACTGAGGTGTTTTTTTCACTGCAGGGAAGCATGGTGGTCATTGGCTAAATGCATAAAATCTTTCTACCCAAACCCTCCCATGAACGTTCAGTGTCTCTGAGGGTGAATGGGTCAGTAGGCGGACGCTGGATTTAAGACGTTGGATTGAATGAACTGTTTAAACGAATGAACTGGTCTAAAAGGCTGAACCCATTTTGACTGATAGTGATGTTGAAACATTGCGTGCGTGCGTGCATGATCTTTAGTTACATCTAGTGGTAAAGTTACAGCCTCATCCTTCAGTATGCTAAAAATACTAAAAACGTTAAGGCCCCCGTCAGCCAATGTTTGGTTTGTTTGGTCTTTGTTAAGGGAATAGTATCTCAAACCCAGTAGATCTTTGGCCCCGTCCCAAAGTTCCCCCTTCCCCTACATTTCTTCCCTACCCCTACGTTTCGAGTGAAGTTTTGGAGGGGTAGTGTTCCCATTTCTCTTTAGCATCGAGGGGGAGTGGACATTCTGCCCCTTGAAAAGGAGTCAGCTTGGATGCAGACTCGCTGCTTTTGCTTCAAACGGAGCGGAAGAATCTGTCGCTTTGCCCCGCCCACAGTGCTTTACAAATGAACTTTTCCAGCGTAAACATGTTTAACATATGGTAAACATGCAGCAGCTGGAAAGGAATCACATAAATGTAATGCCGTTTTTCCACTGGTACCGACTCGGCTCGGCTCCGTATTTCTTGAGCGTTTTTATTCCAGGATAGAACTGACTTTACCTGAACGTCAAAGCGCGTACTTCCATCTTTTCTGTTCAGGGAATTATTGATAAACTCGCTCGTTTCGTGTTGTCTCGTCTGAATTTTTACGTTGGCCAACAGAGACTAAATCTCCTGGACCGACCATGGTGTAGTATTATGGGCTGTCATCATGTGGGTTCATGTACCGCTATATTTACTGTCAACTTCCGCATAAACGCGACCTCACTTATTGATGACGTCAGTGTCCCATTGTGTCTGTAGAACTTCCCTACCCCTTGTGTCTCCATCCGAAGTGCACTTAAAAACAAGTGGACTCCAAAACAAGTGCTAGGGGCCAAGGGGGAACTTTGGGACGGGGCCTTAATGTCAGATGTCATCTGGCAGCAAAGGGTGATGGGTAGAGCTGGAGACAGCGTGTGGTTCAGTGTGGCTCGACTTGCACATCGCCATTTACCAGTCGTTCCTGCCTCTAATGCTGACTGTAACCTTTTCATTGTCTTCCATTTAATGTCTTGTCCTCCTCTGTCTTTTATGTCACTTTCATCTGTGTTTTTCACATCGTTTTTGTCTTGTTAACACTCTTCTTCTATCTTAATTAGAAAAACTCATTTACAGATCGTATCAGATTATTGCTCTATATTTTAGCCTGACAACTGGTGATCCAATAAAAACAGCTCTCTGAATCATTTCGGGTCCTGGCCCTAAGGTTGGGAAAGCCAACCATATAAAAAAACTGTAATATTAAATCTTCATTAAACAAGACCTTACTTGGAAATCTAATAATCATAGTACAATACTGTATCTCCTATACCCAGCCAAGTGACTACTCAAATAACAACAGCAAATAACAACAAAATAAAGGTTAAATAAAAATAAAATAAAAAGTCAATACTGAGGCTAGTCTTTAGATAGGGCCAAGAAAACCCCACAACTCTTACTTTTAGGGCTCATAAAACCCATATATTTCCCCATATTTTTTTAAACAGATTTAGGGGTTCAGTACATAAACTGAAGTTTGTGTTGGAGTCTCTACTCAGCTGTCGAGGAGCAGAAGACATAGACTAAAGAACTTGAGGGTGAGCAAAAGGATGTTCATGGACAAAACAAACCAGGACATGGGTTGATACCATTATTATTGTTAGTTTGGGAACAAAGTTTCTTAATCTCAACACGCTAAAATCTCATGTAAAAACATGCAAATCAAGGTTAAAGGTTTGTTTGGGTTGTACGGCTGCAGGCGACAAGAACATTCTGGACAATTAAAATTACAAAAACCCAATAAGAACAATGAGACAAATTACACAGAGAGTAAGACACATAAGATAATAAAAAACATCAAAGAACAGATTTAAAAAATTATGTGCAAAAACTGCTATCATTTTTTTTAAGGTGGTGCTAAATTAGCCATACATGCCTTCATAATTAAGTGCCATTTACTGAATGCTACTAGAATTTTTATGTTTGCTCAATTATGAATCCATAACTGTAAAACTCTCTATTTTGAATGACAAATACAAAACTTGTGTTCAGGTGACCCTATGGACATACACCTTTAAGAGCTTGTAAATTACTCCTTAAATGATGATACTTGCCATCAGTGTCTTCAGTGTTTTAAGACACGTTATATACTGTCGAGTTTTCTTACCTGTAGTATCATAACATAATTGGCTGCTCAGGAGATGTCTGAAACATGGTCAAGTGGTCATTATTTATCCTCAACGCCAACACATACGTACACACACACTGCGCTAATAACGAATACCATGACCCCTCTTTGACAGTGGGTTATAGCTGCCAGAAGATGAGGAGGTGAAGAGGTCACTCATTCCCCGAGGAGCATTACATCTTGGCAGCTAAATTGCATTTCAGCGTTCAAGGCCTCATCTCATTCCGTGACCAGACAGAACACACGTATTTGACAAATCAAAGTAATCCTAGCCAGGTAACCACAGACAACAGCATCAGCATCACTTAATAACTGGCAACAACTGCAGCAAAAAAAAAAAAGAGACGAAGGGGAAAAAAAAAAAACTGTGGTTAAACAAAGATTGAGGTTTGAAAGCCAGGGAATCATGACAGGTTTTTCAAAAGGAATTAAAGATATCTGTTGTGGGGTGATCGGACACACACAGTCAGACACAAATAGAAGCTCAAAGTCCCCAAAGCAAACAGATCTGATCAGCCAGATACAGCAGATTGACAGCAGATGCTTGAAAGGCTTGAGGAGGGATGCTGATATACAAGGAGGAGGGGGTAGCAGAAGTAGGTGAAGTATTACAGCACAATGGTATCACTGTGATTAACTAGTGTACACACAATACAAGCTCTAAATATGCCACGGCTTAACACAGCAAACAAAGCAGTGCACACCCACACTTAAAGTACTGTATAGGGAACAGAAAAAGCTTGGCTCACCCACACAGTGGGCTTTGTACACATGATCGAAATGCATGATCTGTCTCTTTCTCACCACCAACCCCCCCCCCACCACCACCACCACCACCACCAACCCACCAACCCACCAACCCTACTCCTCTCATATCATTCAATAAGCAGAGTTAACCTGAAACAAGATAACACATATAAGAGTAACAGAATCAGGAAAGCAAGAAACATCTTTCTCAAAAGCAAACGCACAGCCTCAAAGACAGAAAAAAGATTCAAGACTCACCCAAAAGAGGAGGTTGAAGAAGACCATTCCATATCGCAGGGCCATCATGCAACCTTCGGCCATCCTGCAGCGACGCAGTTCTAGGAGGAATATGAAGGAGAGGTCCAGGTAAAACACCACATACTTCTTCCCTTGTGCGTAGCGCCCCTTGGACGTCTGCGGCCCCTTTGTGGTGTGGAAGCCAAATGCGAACGGTGGCCTCTTATACTCAAACTCCCCACTGAAGCGGTGAAACCCAGAAGTGAACGGCGGCGTGTCGGGTTTACTGTCCAAAGAGGGACTGCGCCGATACGGAGTCTCGTCTGTGCTCGAGCGCCTCATTATGGAGCCAAATGTGTCTCTGGTAGGAGTTCTTAATAGTCTGTGTTTCAAAGTCCGCTGCAAGGGACCAGAAGTTATTCCACTGAGGGTTGAGCGCAAACGTGTCAGCCTCTCCTGAGTTGATCTCAAAAGTAATTACAACCCCTTATCAAAGCGTGGATTTCATTACACTCAAGCGTGATCACACCTGATCTGCACTAAGCCATGGAAGATAATGTGCTGCCATTCACTTGATTTGACTTCCTCTTTTTAATCCTATAGTGTCATAAAATTCAGTAGGAGACTTTGCATAATCCTGTTGCAACACCTGTGTAATTCTGTGTATTTAGGACATAATTCTAACACACATGTACACATCTGCACACCCCTGTATTCCTCTCTCTAATCCGTCAAACACAGGTGTCATGCTACCAGAGATAAACAGGTTTG
>JAPTYQ010000018.1:23427249-23437334 GCA_029814465.1 Ostorhinchus cyanosoma | reverse complement strand
TTGATTTGATTTGATTTGATTTGATTTGATTTGATTTGATTTGATTTGATTTGATTTGATTTGATTTGATTTGATTGTTTTTTAATGCTTTTATTAATTTTTATCGTGCTTTTAGTCTTCTGTACAGCCCTTCGGTCCACTGTGGTTGTTTTAAAGTGCTTTATAAATAAAGTTGGATTGGATTAGATACATAAGAAAAAGGTTCACATCCTTTACTGAGCTGTTTCCACAATGTAATTTTGTATCATTGATGATAGTATAATGGTTCATGGAGGATTTCTTGACATTTTTTTTCTTTTTATAATACTTCACAGGCAGAAAGAGCCTATTGACCAGGAGGTGCCATACATGAAGAGCAACGGAGCATCAGAAACCAAGAATTGACAACAGTGTGTAAATATCACTGTGTAAGGTAATGCAAACAATAAAGTTGGGTGCTTCTATGAAACTGGGTTTATTTTGGTATCTGGCACTTTGCCAGCTTTTTTTTTTTTATTTTTTTTTTTACACTCAATAATAAAAGAGAAATTTAAACTATTAATGACTGCAGTGTGAAATTATGGCACTGATTCTGAAATTGAACACTTTCTCTGGACTTGGCTTTTGAATTAATTGCAAACAAAAGCTAAGACAGTATTAAGATTTCAATAACTACATAGCATTTCTCATGAGCAGTGATATGAGGAATACATGACTTGCACTTAATGTGACCTTTCACTCAGATCTGATCCATTAAAACACCACCTGTTACTATGTTTCTGCCTTATCTGTCATTTAAATGAAAATAAATAGTCATACAAGGGAGCGGTTTCCATTTTGGCTAACTCTATTAACCTATAAAGACCCAGTGCTACTTTTGTGTCAGTTCCCAAATGAATCTTTTTCTCTCTTTTTAACCTTTCTTAAGTGATTTATCACCATTCACTATAATTTTATCCTCTGTATTTTGTGTTTTTCACAGTTAATCATGTATTTTCCTCTATGGGTGCGTCTATGAAACTGGCTTTATTTTGGTATCTGACACTTTTCCAGCTTTCTAGACTCAATAATAGAAGAGAAAATTTGACATATTTTCCCCCCAGGATGTACCTAATGATGACCTCAGATAAATGCAAAAAAATTATACTCTTGCTCTGAGCCATCCCAAAATTAATGCATTTTCAATAAAATATTGGGACCAAAAATAGGACCAAAACTGGGACATGCAAAGCTACCAAGGTGTCAGTGCATTTGATCTGGAACACATGGCTTGAAATGGTCTAATATAGCACCATAAATAAAGACACTGTGTTCAATTTGATGATTCTAGTGGTTTTTCTAATACAGACATGCAGGTTTTTCATGAATCTCTGTGTCATTCCAGGTTTTGTATGTAACCCATTGTGTCCACCTGCGTTACATGCAGAACCTGCCTATTTAAACACAAATAAATCGTGACTGATTATGCAACAGCCATCATTTTTGTGAAACACTCTGCCTTGCATGATTAGTTTGATTCCCAAAATGTACCTGCCAGAGAATAAAGACATATTCAAAAAAATTGTAGCGCGTAATTTTCGTACCCTTTTTACTGTTACATGTGGATTTTTGTATAAAAACTTTATATAAAAAATATAAAAATGTGTTTTATTTGAAAAAATGTTTTTCTTTTATCTCAGTAAATATATATATATATTTTTTTTAAACAGACCCAAAGTGCTTCTAAACTTGCTTCATAACATTAGTCTATATCTGCTTTGAATTGTTAACCCCATGTCCTGTTAATAGAATAGAATAGAATAGAATAGAATAGAATAGAATAGAATAGAATAGAATAGAATAGAATAGAATAGCGCTTTATTGTCATTTGACATGTACAAAACCTCCAAACGAGACTAGGTTCGTACGGTTTCTTCCAAAAAAACTCGTGCGTGCTGCAGCCACGCAGGCGCTGCCCAGACGGTGAGTTTTGGGGGTTTTTATGTTGCCCAACTCAATTCAAATCACAATTCACACTTCATATTCTGAAGTATGTCACTGAGACCCACTCACGGCTGTAGTCTGCTTAGGCTGGAGTCTCACATCCAGGGGCAGATCTACAAGAGGGCAAAGGGGGGGGGCTCTGTCTCCACATTGTAGAGCCTTGCCCTCCCAGCTGCTCCTGTAACTTTATGTTCTAAAAACTATAGTAAACAAAAAAACTAAACCAATTCAGCACTATTCCCAAATTCCTCTCAAAGTATTGATCAGTATGTTCATTCATCATTCGCCAAAAGTGACTCAGTTGTGTGTGATTTCTTGGAGTATTGTCCCCTTTGGTTAGTCAGCTGACTTTAGTAAACAGTCTACCAGACATTTAGATATCAGGTATGTTTGAATTCAGACGGTCACTGTTTAAGGAGCTTAAGTTTTAGTCACAGTGTGATCAACAATGAGCCTGACCAGTTAAACTGTCAAACTGGGAAAAATAACAAACACAGTGAGAAAAATACAAGGACTTTAACACTGAAATATTCATACCGTGACACTTAAAGGCCACGATAAAAAATAAAAGTAACATCATCACTAGTTATTTTGGTAAAAAATTGGGGAATGAGGAAAAGGAGAGAAATGAAGGAGAAGAAAAAATGGTAGAGAAACTGAAGAGCTGAAGAGGAATACTGAGAGAAGAACAGACCAGGAAGGACGTGAAGAAGAGGAGAAAGATGATGTCAATGTGAGGGATGAAAATGAGGACGATCTGGTTTGTGAAAGTGGAACAGAAGCAGGTGCTGAGGAGGCAGATGGATGGTAGTGATGTGCCGATCAATACTGAAATATCAATATCTCCAATACCAGATCTTTGCACTCTAGAATCGATTCACAAATCAAAACATCGATACTTTTGATACTTCGGTCATTTGAGGTAATATATCAGGAGCACAGTGCAAAGTAGCTAAACTATTGGGATTCTGTCTAAATGATATCCGATCGATGGGAACTACTTCTTCTGCCTGGATAAGTGTGTACTGCGTCACCCTCCACAGTCAGTCCTTCCGACCCCTAAGGAAACTAGCAGCGAGATACCTGGGAATTACTGCCACTTCTGTAGCAGCAGAGAGGGTCTTTTAAGAAGCAGGAGAGATTCTGAGTAAAAAAACAGAACAGACTAAAGAGGAAAGCAGTAAATATGCTTGTGTTCCTTAACAAAAACTTAGGAATGAGGGAACGTGTCAGTGTTGGATGGTTTTGTTGAAGTTACATGTTCAGTGTTTTCATGTTTTATGTTTACAAGTTTATATAACAAGTTTTCATTTTTATAATAATAATTAAACAATAATTGCTCTCATGTCTTGTATTCTTTATGAAGTTATGATTTAAAATACACTTTTTTTTCTGATTTTCCAGACATTACGTGTATTTGTACAAAGTATCAGTATGGGATCATTATCGCCGATACCAGCCTGAATTTCACTCAGTATCGGATCAGAACGGAAATCCATGGTATCAAACACCACTAATGAAAGGGAGTCTGGGCATCCACTCTTATTTCACCTGGACCACACGGTATATTTTTATTCTCCATATAGATTCCAGTGCAGTGACATAACATGTCACTCAATAAAGGCAAGGCAGGTTTATTTGTCTAGTACTGTTCATACACAGGGTAACTCAAAGTGCTTCACCCAGGCATAAAAAAGATCATCGAAGAAAAGACCTTAAAAAACCACAAAAGGATAAAAGACATTAAAATAATCAGAGATAAAATGTGGTTTTTAAAATGCATTCAATAAAATAACATGTTTTCACTAAAATCCTTTATTATAAGGTTAGATATATAAAGCTTTATATTATTTTAGCAGTAATTATAATAAAACTGAAGAGGAAGCAAAATTCTACTCCATTGCAAAACAATTCAATACATAGTTTAAAAGTTTTATTGACTCCATTTATACATGTAGGATTGCACGTACCACACTGAGGACGTTCCCATGCCATCCTATGTTAAATTTTCTAGATTTGCCACTGCTTGCATCAGACAGTTTCCGTGTGGCAATGGGTGGTTGGTGTGTGAGTTGTGTGTCCTGCCTCTTTGCAAATTCTGGGTAACATCTGTGATAACTGGTTTACTCCCAGAGGACAGCAGGATACGACCAGCTGCCGGTCACTGCTATTCCCCTCAGAGGCTGCAGATACAAGGCCCATACTCAGGTACTTTCAAGGGAAGCTGCGAGTCACAGGGGATTTCAGGTTTGGGAACTCGATTCCCCGTTCGCCCAAAGTCAACGTCATAGCAGCCCCTGGTCAGTAAACCTTTTGGACTGTCAGGAAGAATCCTCCAACATGATGTGTTCTTTAGATGAAATTGGGGGTTGTTTTGTCTTTCCCTGATCTTCAACATGTTTGAAAATAGTAAATATGAATTAACCTCCAGGAAACAACTATATACAATCTAATACATATATGATAAATACAGCCCACAGCTCAAAGTACTAGAGTTTGTGATTCTGTACCACAAAAATGAAGCTAAGACTGTGAGATAAACGACAAGCTGTCTCAAAAGTAAAGGGGAACTGTAAAAAAAAAAAAAAAAAAAAGAAAGTAAAAAAGAAATGGCAATGCCTACACTTTGTCACTCTTTGACATTAATTGTTTCTTGCTCTAGTCAATGACCTGTTGTCGTTAGTTTTAACGCACTAGAAGACCAGCAGGGATTTAACACTCCTTTAAGTGGTCATTGTGACAATTCAGTTCATCTCAAGTGCACATCTCTGAAAAATAATTAAGATAAGATAAGATAAGATAAGATAAGAAGATAAGATAAGATAAGATAAGATAAGATAAGATAAGATAAGATAAGATAAGATAAGATAAGATAAGATTAAAAACATAGTAGGTACTTAAATATCCTGATGCTTTGGTGTCAACCATTAAATGTCACAAATAGCAAAACATAATTATGATTCATAAAAAACAGAAGAGGTTCTTTTTGTGAGTAGGCTGGTCAGAAAATGACATATCTATCTCTTTTGGCAGAATCACAATGTGCAAATAAAATAATAATCTTCTCGCCTCTTGTAAAATGTAGGTGAGTTAAACTTTAACCTCTTCTCTAATTTTCTCCTGTTTCTTCATTAGTAAAAACTATTAACATTTAGTTTTTCTTATAGCTGCTGTGTTTCTGTTAACCATCTACATTGTGGAAGCCTAATTTGTCCTGTGGGGGTTTTATAATGAATCAAAAATGTTTTTTTACCCTCTAACGTAAGTTTTAAGTATCTGTAAATCATTGATTGTTGGAGTTAGAAGAACAAACCCACAGGTGATGGACTTTATTTCTTCAGCAGCAGCAAAGCAATATAATATACGAGCTCTGCAAGGATTAAACTAAACCCAACACTCTACTGCACACAGACATTACAGTATCATTAAAAATGGTCTGAAATATTCTCACTAACCTAGCAACCTGTTCTAGCAACATCAGGGTACAGTCACATAGATTAATGCAATCCTCAGTGATACTTATACTGATAAGCAGGACATTTAAAGTGAATGTTTGCTGAGTAGACAGGCTACTGTTTATTTTACAGTGATAAGATCTGTTTTGAAAAGCAATTCATCCATTTATTCATTCATTCATTCATCTTCTGAACCCACTTTATCCTCACTAAGGTCATGGGGGGTGCTGAAGCGAATCCCAGTTACCAAAGGGCGAAGGCGGAATACGCTCTGGACGAGCCACGAGTTCATCCCAGGGCGACATATGGAGACGAACAATCAATCACTCTCACATACACACCTATGGACATTTTTTTAGATTAACCCATTAACCTATCAGTGCATGTCTTTGGGTGGTGGGAGGAAGCTGGAATACTTGTGCAAACACGGGGGAGAACATGCAAACTCCACACAGAAAGGTCCCTGGTTGGAATCGAACCTAAAAAGTAGTTCATATGACAAATTAAAATCACATGGTCATCAAATCACCCTGCTCTAATTGCAACACCCACCACTGCATTACAACATGTAATCTGGCAATTAATGTGGCAGGTGAATGGTTAATGGATGGACAACATGTGTAAGTCACATCAATGGACGCATTCATGTGATTAAGCTACTAAGAAAATACAAAGCACTTATTGACTGGCTTTCATTACTTAAACTCCTGTGGCAGCTCAAACATTATTTTACTTCACATGATATAATTACCAGATGCAAACAACAGTTTAGTAACTTGGTCATGTAATGATGTTTTCTGCTTTACAAATTAACAAGAAAAAGGCTTCCAGATGCAGAATTAGTCAGCCTGCCAAACCCTGCCAACATGTCTAAGGAAATCTGTTGGAGCCTTTCGCAGTATGAAGCTTTACAGCTGTGAAAATCTGAATTCATCTTCATCAGTATCTCTCCTAATTCATCAAATGCTTGTGCCATATGGGGAAGCAGTGGCTTCATGACCAATCCTGATCTCTGCTCCACACCTCTGAACAACCAGCATGAAATCCCACGCACCTGCAAACATGATGTATGCATATGTGTCACATTTACCATTTGCATTCTGCTGCTAATCCCTCCTTGCAGGAAGGTTATTACTCTGCCTGCCAGTCACATGCTGTCCGTGAACAGACGAATATGCTTTTGATGTGGACATATATTTATGGACATGAAGGGAAGTGAATCCATCCTGAGGAATGAGGCAGTGGGGGGGGTTGCTTCTAAATATCCATCCATTTTCCCAATGGAAACATACACTTCATGTGTGTAAAAACATTCACAGATGACCACCCACACTGCATTAGCATGAAGACAGGTGTTTGACAGCCTCATACATATAATATACATGACATTCACTCCCAGATTATACAAGAAATCCTACACACAGGCTACTGGTATTATCCTCTTTTAATGAAACACTGTTAAGCCTTTATTCTTCTCCAGATAGAATTGAGTCAGCACTTTTACTTCACATGAGAGTCATTGTGTTTTGATGGTGTTTAGTAAAAGGTGAATTGGATTTGTTTCATTTGAGCGGCATGCACTAGACATTCTGAAATCTGATTTACACAGGCCAGATGGAGACACATTTCTTTAAAATTGAGCAAAATATCAAATCGATGGTCTAAATCTGATTTGTGGAAGTCGATTTCTTTGTGTTGTTTTGCTTGCCAGACGGAAAACCATAAAAAATATTCATAAATAAAAATCTGAAATGGGACTTGCAGATGGGCCACAGATTGAGCCTGTGATTGTGCTATCAACACTGCCCTATTATACAGAATAAAGTCACTGCAAGTAAATGTATTCTATTTGTCATCGCAATGAGCCTATTAGGGACTCAAACCACAACACATGTAAATGCTCCCTCACTGGACAATTTGAAAGTATTTTATTATCAGGATTATTTTGCAGTGATGTGCTTATCTTTTTATGTGTAAAAATTTTTGAATAACAGTTTTTGAAAGTCATATGCATTTAATTTGTGCAGAGACTGACGGTACTAGTTTAGTTTGCATTACAGACTCACACTGTTTTCAAGTTGTCTTTTTCTTAAATGTATGTAGTAATTAAAGGTTCAATGGGCCTGTTTACATGAGAGTTTTTATTCCTGTTTAATTCAGAATAAAGGTTCATTCCACTTTAAGATGACCATGTAAACACCTAATTCCAGTCGAAAATGACAATTCCGAATTAAACTTAATTTCGAATAAAGTCACTGGTTAATTCCACTCTTAATTCCAAATTAACTCATTCCTTGGACATGTAGACGGTTAATTCCACTTTAATGTTATTCCTGTCATTCTGCACATGCTCCTTGTCTCGTCCTGTCACGATGCTGCACATATTCCGTGCTGTCGTAGTGAGCTCTTCTGCTGCCGTCTTTGGTTCTAACATTCTTCTCTTCTTCAGATGATCCAAATGAATTAGTCTGTTGATTCGGACGAGCTACTGCTTCATAATTATTACAAAAATAAATGCAAAAATCACACGTAGTATCCCGTCTTCCATGTTGCTAGTTGAAATGAAAAGAAACAGGAAGTGGACATGATTGTTTTCTTCCGGTAGACATCACGGCGTCACGTTCGCATTCTGTCCAATCAGAACGCTCTGTACCCCCAGCCCTGAAAGAGGAATTAACTGAAGCATTTCCATGGAAACACCAAGGAAATTGATTTAATTCTGAATTATTTTACTCCGAAGAAATAATTTGGAATTAAAAAACATCATGTAAACGTAGCCAATATGTAAGATTCCTATATGTCCATCTGCTTCAGTGGAGCTTGTTTCATGCGGGGATGGGGGGGGGTTGGTCTTTTGTTGACATTAGCTGATTACTTGTCTTACGGCCCTGTCCACACTAAATGAGTTGCATTAGTTTAGGCACAAGCTCAAGCTCAGATCACGTATCACCAGTGACAGGAGCTGATCTCAACGCCAGCCCACATCAGGAGATTCTCCTCTGTGGATCCTATTGGGATTCTGCTTTTGAAAGACATTACTACCGGCTGTTTTTGTGCAAAGTGAACTGAAGCTCACACCTCAAACCATTCTAACTTAAATACACTGAAAATAATGTGTCAGCAGCAAAGTTCCAAACATTATGATGCTTTTCGTCCACAACTGAGTCTCTGGTTGCTATTTATTACATTGTTTTGTCTCATTGTGTCATATAACAAGAGCTTAATAAGAGAGAGGGAATTGGAAAAAAAAAACAGGAAGAAGATCCTGGGTTTGATTCGAGCGTGGGCTTTTTCTGTGTGGATTTGCATCTTCTCCCCATGTCTGCATGAGTTCTATCCAGGTACTTCAGGTACTTCCTCCCATTGTCCAAAGTCTCCAGTGTCTCCTGTTTTGCTATGCCGTCAGCAGCTGCACCTGCCTCTGGTGCATGGTCTTTGGGCATCTTTTCACGGCTATCAACTGCAAACTGCAAAAATGCAATCTAGAACATATTGAAATAGCATTAAATGATCGATCAAATGATTAAGCAGTTGACGAAGAAAATACATACATTTGTGTGTTTCTTTCATCACACTGCTGCACTTTTTTGCTGTGTTTACCTCCATCTCACCGATGATTCGAACAGAATTCTAGGAGATTTGTCATAATCCACCGTTTTTTTAGTGTGGTCCTGAAAAATCTCTGTTCCCTTAACCCTTCTACCCTGATATGTCAAGATTCAGGATACCCCTACCCTATTCACGTGAATGTGCAAAATGGAAATGTAGGCGTTAGGGGGAGGGCCAAGGAGTGAAATGGGATTGGGCCTTGGTGTTATGTAGATGTGCTATAAGTTCCCCAGTAATGACCCAAAAAGTGACTGTAACATAGCATTTATACTTATTTCCAAGTTATTGCTTTGTTGTTTTCTTATTTTCTTTTTAATTTTTTCTACTTGCATCTGTGTCTGTTCAAGAAATGTATTAATTAATTATATGCTTTGTCAAAAAAAAAAAAAGATTCTAAGCTACTGCACACTACACTGAACATTAAGAAGTCAGGAACAAACATTGTCCTCTACATAGAATGCTGTGGCCAGGGTGTTTTCTTAAATACTGACAAGAATAGCATTCCTCATATTACAACTGGTGTTAGCCGACATCAATAAACAACCAGCAGCGAAAAGCAGTCTTCAGCACAAACTTAACAGCCACCCAAAGGCATGAGCGTTAATTATGCAAAATGTCTGCATTATGCACATCAAATAATTGGCTTCAGTCATTGTCATTTCCTTGAGTATATGTAGTAATTAACAATCATTTCAAATAAATCCACTGTTTCACATTTTGTCTCTTGCCAGACTCATTTCTAGACAACTTCTCCTGATTCATTTACAGCCTTAGCATGTATCACATCAAAACACAAAAAAGACAGAGGTGAAATCCCAGTGTGAGTAATCTGATCAGAGGAGTGTTCAGACAGGTGGCTGCGAGTGGGCAGACCTGCCTGATCCACAAGACAGAGTCCAGCACAGATAAGCAGCGATAAAGTCCCAGGAGCAGCCATGAAACGGCTCAGAGCGAACCACAGCAACTAATGCACAAGAGTGTCAAAGAGTGTGTGTGTGTGTGTGTGTGTGTGTGTGTGTGTGTGTGTGTGTGTGTGTGTGTGTGTGTGTGTGTGTGTGT
>JAPTYQ010000018.1:23381689-23392223 GCA_029814465.1 Ostorhinchus cyanosoma | reverse complement strand
GTGTGTGTGTGTGTGTGTGTGTGTGTGTGTGTGTGTGGGTGTGTGTGTGTGTGTGTGTGTGGGAGGGGGGAATAATAAAATTTCTATTCCAAGAGCAGAAATTCATGTTGAAGGTCATGAAAGGCTGAATTTATACAAAAAAAAATCACTGGTTTTCTGATCATTATTTCCACACTAACGCATCAAAGAATATTAATATTTGTAAGGAGAAATTGAAAGACTATGCATAATCATAATCTCTAGTGTTTCGTGTGGTAAATGAATACAGTTGAGTGAATGTAATGTACAGTTAATAGTTAATAGATTTATAACTATCAAATTAAACATTAATCCTGGTCAGATAATAAGCTTTTTCCTCATCAAGATCAGATTATTATCCTGCTTTTTCATAAATCTTGTTACTGGTCCATCCTGTCGGTCCAAATAAATGAGCCTTTCTTACAAACTCTGACATATTTTCTGTTGTTTGACTGTTGAGAATCAGCAGAAAATATGGAATCGGTAAAAAAAAAAAAAAAAAAACTCTTTGATTCAGTGAGGCTGGCACCTAAACCTGCCATTCTGCATTGATGTTTTGGACAGCTGAGACTATTTCTCAGCTTTCAGATCCAACTGATGCAACAATAAGAAAAATACAACACTAGACAGTGTATTAGGCCCAGGAAGACACCGAGCATCTCTGGTTATAAGGATAAATTTCGCTTTAAAACTGACTCACAGCCTTCATTAAAGTTTACATTAATTTTTAATGTGCTACATGTAATATGGAGCAGCTACATCTGGGAGGATTTAGTGCTGCAGCCCTAACATAAGGGCACATTGTAAGGTAGTGAATTCCTCTGCACTTTGCCAACCAGCCATGGCTTTAGGCCCAAAGTTCCTCTAACCCCACTGGGAAAAAAAGGGAGGGTAGTGCTTGAGGAATGGCTGGTATTTGGAAATGTTGTTCTTCTCCACAAGCTTATTTCTGTCTTCCATCGTGGTCCAGGGACACATTCCTCCTCCAATCACATTGCTTCACATCTCCACAATCAAAACATAGTTGAAGCAAACAAGGCAGAAAACACCAGCTAACTAGATGCCGGTGACTGACCACTGGGAGAGTTTTATAATACAAGAAAAAACAAAATAACTATACATCTAGGACTTATGGTTTAAAGTGAGAGCACATCTGAGTCATGAAATCCCACCCTTAAGTCAACAAACTCTCATTAAGCCATTTGCACAAGATAAATGGAACCAAGATCGACTTTAACCTCTTTAATTAGATAAATGTAGCCAAGAAAGCACGCTATTTATCAAAGTAAAATCTCTAAAACAAGGTCATTGAGTTGTGTGCATATTGTGGTAGAATACAGAATTAAGGGAGGCAAATACACGAATAAACAGACTCAGTGCGTGTTCAATGTAGCATTATATTGTGAATAAAGACAGAAATATAAAGATGACTTACCACTCACTTGTCTCACACTCTGTTCTCTCTCCCGGCTGGCCTTCTTTTACAGTCTATTGCTTAACTTCCCAACTTGTTCCCCTCTCGCTCTCTCTCTCCCTTTTTTCCCGATATGGATGCAAATGTGACAACACAAACCCATTTCAAAACAGCACAATATCGACATCTAGTGGTTGAATTACATAACAGCACCCAAGAGTATTAGGAGTCCTCCTTTGCCTGTGGCCCCTCAACAACTTCCAAAATTAAGTAGAGACTCATTTGTGATTCAGCAGGCAATTAAAAAAAAAAAAAGAAAGAAAGAAAAACTGTGTCTGGTGAATACAGATCACTACTAATAATACAAATAGTTCTGGCTAGACACAAGCAATTTGTTTTTCATTACAGTCTTCACAAGTAATACTTTGTGATGGAGTTATTCTAAGTTATTTGCACAACCAAATAGATCAGATCATGCAGTCCCAGCAGTAATGTGATTGTGTCAAACCTGTTCAGAGAAACTGTAGGATGGAGCCAACGTCAATAAATATTGGGTTAAATGCTAAATTGTTATTTGTTATGTGTTCAAAAACTGATTTTGGGTCCCGAGTAAAAGATGTAGAAAATAGATGGTTACCTTTTTATGTAAGAGGAAAACAAGACAAGACAAAAACGTTGTAGCCTCTGATTTTAGTGATTATTTTGCTGACTTTTCATTGAATGCGGTGAAAGCCAGCTGAACGCCAAACAAGAATGAAAGTAACATAAAAATGTAATTTGTGGCTATATTTTCAAACTCTTCAACAAAAATGAGAAACACAACAGAACATTTTAAAAATCGAGAAGAGAAGAGAAGAGAAGAGAAGAGAAGAGAAGAGAAGAGAAGAGAAGAGAAGAGAAGAGAAGAGAAGAGAAGAGAAGTCATCAAATACAGCATCAAATACAATTAACCCATAAAGACCCAAACATTCACCATCAACCCAAACTGGTCCATTTATCTTGTCAATGCATTTAAATAATTGGTGTAAAATGCAGTTTGTCATCTTTTCACGGTCATCATATATGACCCATGTGGACGTTCAGAGGCTCCGCAGTCAACATGGAAACACTGTCATCTTCTACAACATTGTTTCACCAGTTAAACCCATGGAGTTTGATCAGTGATAGTGGATGGAGACACTGGGTTTATGTTCAGTCAATGATAGATTTTGCTTAAAGAGTCACGTTTTCCTCAATTTTCTATTTTCCGATATAATAACCCTCAACTTTATTCTAAGCTTTAATGAATATTGACATGATCAGTAGATTAATGTAGGAAAATACCTGATTTACTCTGGAAAAAAAATACAGAGGATAATGTTACAATAAATTGTGATTAATCACTTAAAAAAGGTTAAATTGTGAGAAAAATTATTTTGGGAATTGTCACTAAAGCAGCACAGGAGTGGGACCTTTCTGTGTGGAGTTTGCATGTTCTCCCCATGTCTGCCTTCTCTCCAGGTACTCCGGCTTCCTCCCACCATCCAAAAACATGCACTGATGGGTTAATCGGTTAATCCAAATTGCCCATAGTTGTGAATGTGAGAGTGATTGTTTGTCAGCCCTGTGATAAGCTGGCAACATGTCCAGGGTGTACCCTTCACCCATAAGTAGCTGGGATAGGCTCCAGCGACCTCTGTGACCCTAGTGAGGATAAAACATCATGAATGAAAGTGACAAATGTGCAAATAAGTGTTATTGCCCAGCTGCAAAAGTCTGTTCAGAACAGGAATAACGAGGCTGAAAAATGCAGTGTGCATTTACACAACTCAAAAACATCTAGTCCAAAAAAATGCAGCCTCAAGACAAACGTTCATATTTACAACATCAGTGCTACTATAAATGGTGCTGAATGCTGCTGAATTAACAAAATGGACATAAAGTCAATGCTTTCCCCAACAGCCACAATATCTATTGGCCTTAAAAAATGTCCAGTGATCACTTGAGGGAAACCAGCAGGACACAGAAGCACCTGGAGGATGTATTTATGACCAAACTGGAGACATTAAAGCTTTAGAGAGAGAGAGAGAGAGAGAAAGAAAGACAGAGAGAGAGAGAGAGAGAGAGAGAGAGAGAGAAAGAAAGAAAGAGAGAGAGAGAGAGAGAGAGAGGACTCCAAGGAAACTTATCACAATATAGTATAGAATTATTGTCGTTATTCTATCACTTGAAACAGTAGTTTGCAGGGATTATGTATAGTGGCTTTAATCTTTTGTCTTCAGTCTTCTTTGCTTCAGTGCAAAAAAGTGAAATAAAGTCACATTTTAATAATAACTGTTGTAAACGTATCACAATAATTACACAGGACAAAAAAAAATTCATTTTTTACTAGAGGTAAAAACATCAGACATGCTGGTCCAAAATCTGAAATCACAATTTTTCCAGGACACCATAGTTACGAACTATCTGAGCATGTAAAAAATAAGATTTCCCAATTTTGCATCAAATGCCTTTTATTGTGTATTCACAATCTGAAGATAATACATATTAAGTTAGTAAAAATGGACTTTTAGAAATAAACATCAGTACTGATGTGGAATAAACCAAGTAACATTTATCATCAGCTTGGCCCATTGCCAATCAGTACCTGATTTCCATTTCAGAACTACAATGATCAAATCATTCACCATGCTCATCACTTACATTACCCATAAAACTGAGCAACAAGATCACCAATAAGTTTTCCAATCTGAACAGCAACAAAAATTAAACCTTTGAGCTTTGCTTCCCTTTTGACTGCTGCAGGTATTGAAAGTCATCTGACTCTTGATCACATAGAATGTATAGAGAAGTAGAACTCCATGATATGCTACTAATGACCATATATTGACATGTGCATGACTCAAAAGTCTCGATTGTGTTGGAGAAACTGTGGTTTCAGATTTAGAATCAGCATCTGGTATTTGTGTCCCAGCAGCCATTGCTGACCAGTGTTAAGATGCTATCACCCATTAGCGCTTATTTGGTATTTGACAGCACACCACAAGTCAACAGTGAGATATTGTTAAATATTGAAATGACACAAAAGAAGACCTATAAGGTTGGTAATGAAGTAAAGGACAATATCATTACACTGCTAAAGCCCAGAGGTTTCAATATGTGTCCTGAATACAGGCCCATATGCTGGGAGGCAGCAAGGCAATTACACCGAGTGTGATGGTTTCTTAAATTAAATTGTTCTCATATTACTTCAACAGTGAACGCTAATGTTCATTTGTTACTGGAGGGCAAACATCCAAAGTGATGCCACTGCATTGTAATGAATATAATAGAGCCATCAAAAACAAGCGGATGTCTTCCAAAGTTAGAGTATTATTAGTTCTAACTTCTCTCTTTTTGGGTCATTTTCCTGTTGAGCTGAAAAGAAAAATGGTACTTTGGTATCAAAGACAAAGTCTACATCACATCTTTTTCTACAATGGTACCTGGTGATGAGACTTCTGAGTGTGGATATCCTGTCCATGTTGTTCAGAAGCTGTATTTTTAAATATTCCTGGTAGCAACTAGAGAGGGAATTCTAAGAAAAATATAGATGTTACAAACAGGTCTCCACTTTAAGCTACAAAATGCTTATAGTAAAGCTCAAAATTATTCACAAAGTATCTTGACCCTTAAAAAGCTCCTCAGAGGAAGAACTGAAGTAGAGAAAACAGCTTAAGAGTTTTGGTTTTGTCTCGTTACAACTTGTTAATCTATGTCTTTTACATAATGTCATAGCCATCTCATTTGGGCCACAACAACAGATGGAAGACCACATGATTGTTTGCCTTCAAAGATGACTATTCTTTTATTTTAAAAGAAAAGGGATCAAACCACAGGTGCCAGTTGTGAAGCTTCACAGCTCGGCAGACAGAGGAAGCCTGGCTTATATGCCTTTCCCTCTAGGTGTGGTGCATTGGCATTCTTGAGACAGCCACACCCCCAAGTCACCAGACCACATACTCCAAGGCCCAATCCTAAGTCACCTCTTACCCCTACCCCTTGAAAATGAGTTGCAAGGGGAAGGGTTGAAATATCCCCCTAAAGAAATGGGACAACACATCGCGACCTGTTACCTCATTAGTTGTCTATGTGACCTGCCGTTTTACAAAAAACAGATGAGGAGGTGTGCCGCACCGCTATGATGTCCAGGTAACGTAAAGTCAGTACTATCTTGTAATGGAAACGGTCTCCAGGAATAGTACCTGGTACCCGAGTCAAGCTGAGCCAAGTCGAGTCGGTTCCACATGGTGGAAACGCCACAATAGATGTCCCTATTAACAGATGTGAAAACTTTGTTTCCTATAGTATTCCCCATGAACACACCAGTAGCTGTAAGCATCTCTGTTCCATGGGCTTTATACATCTTTTTGTGGCTAGCAACTGTAAACCGCAGAAGTGCGATCTATTACACATTAAAACGGTCAATCAAATTATTAAGTTGTTTTCAAAGAAAATCTGTACATTTGTGTTTCTTTTGTCCCTGCTGCACTTGTTGGCCTCCATCTGGCTGATGATTCGAACAGAATTATGGGAAATTTCTTCAACCCCTCAATTTGTATTGTGGTCCTGTTTGTTTCTGTTTCAAGGGCTATACAGCCCTACGCCTTAGCCCCTCCCTTCTGTGTAATTGAGAATTGGGACAACACTACCTCTTCACGTGAACTCACAAAACGGAGGGGTAGGGGTAAGGGGTAGGGCCAAGTGATGAATTGGGAGAAGAAGCAGACAGGATGGTCAATAGCTCCCTCCCCTTCCTGTAACAGCAACGCACCTGCTCTTCACGCCACTTGTATCAATGTGTATTTTAAAGGGTTTGTCAAAGTTTGGAGAACAAGTACAGGAGAACAACAATGCAGGTTTTTTCACAGTATCAAAAGACTTCTTGCATTGAGTAGACCATTCAAAAATTGCTGTTTTACTCAAAAAGTTTGTCATTGGGACCACTACAAAAGAGAATTTCTGACAAAATCCCCAGTAATATCCCACTAAACCCAAAAACCTCCCCAACACCTTCTGTGTCCTTGGCACAGGATACTTATCAATAGCATCAACTTTAGCCCTCACAGGACATATTCTCATTGGCCCACAACTTTCCCAAGATAAGTCATCCTGGCTTTCGTAAATTCACATTTTGACAAATTGACTGTCAGGTTAGCATCAACTTACCAATCAAACAGGGTCATAAGACGCTGAACATGAGAGCCCCAAGAGTCACTGTACACCACATCGTCCAAATATGCAGTGCACCCTGAAAGTCCATGCAAAACCTTATTTATAAACCTCTGAAATGTGTTGTGTGAAATGTGTTCCACAACCCAATTGGCATGATATTGCGTGAGATCAATCCCTCAGATGTAATAAATGTACAAATTTCTTTTGCCCTAAGAGTCAGTGGAACCTGCCAGTAACCCTTCAGGAGATCCAGTTTTGTCACAAAATTGGCATTGCCAACCTCATCAACACAATCATCAATCTGTGGCAGAGGGTAACAATCTGACTTAGACACAGCATTTATCTTTCTGAAGACTGTACAAAATCAATCTGACCCATCAAATTTTGGAACCAGTAAGCATGGTGAGGACCAATTTGACAATGCTGGTTCTGCTATACCATTTTGAATCAGTTACTCAACTTCCTTCTCCAAATGTTTTTGCTTTTCTGCATGGACACAATAAAAGTGCTGCTTGATTGCCTTGGAATCACCAGCATCTGTCATGCTCCACAAAGTGAATTTGTGATAGAGTGTCTGAGAAGAAGGAAAGATGAGTTTCAATCAGCTGCACTACATCCACTCTCTGCACATCTGACAAATCACTTAGAAAAATGTCTAAGTTGCTCAGATAAGCTGAGTTGTTAAGTTGGCCAGCCACAGTCTGCTCTGATGGAACCACAAAGTCCTCAGATGGATTTGTCACAAGCTGTGCTACAACACATACAGCTTTGGAATGCACAGTTTCAATGGGTCCAACAGTGCCCCTCTTCTTCACTCCATCACTGGTCTGCCTAGCATAATATGGCTTGAGAAGGTTCACATGACACCACTGAACTTTTCTCCTCCTGTCAGGTGTATGAATTGGATAGTCAAAGTCAGACATATGGCTTTTATCTGTGTATGACCTATCAAACTTAGCATGGAAAGGAGAACCCACAACAGGTAACAATACCAGAACTTGATCCCCTGGTTTAAACTGGTGGGACTCAGCTTTCCGATCAAAGAGATCTTTTATTTTACCTTGAGCAGTACCAAGCTTCATTTGGGCAGCTGCACAAACCCTGTGTAAACAACAATGAAAATCATTCACATAATTCAAAATATTGTCAGGAGGATCAACAGTTTTCCAGTGGTCACTTAACACTGCTAAGGGACCACGCACAGAGTGCCCAAAAACTAATTCATTTCAGCTGACAAATTTCATGGATGATAAGCAAGAGCCAGGGAAGACCCTCTTACCAGTTCAGTGCAATAAGATCACAACATCGACTTTAGTGATTGATGGAACCTTTCCAGAGCCCTATACAACTCTGGATGAGATGTTGTGTTTCACTCAAAGCTGATTCAACACCTGGGCAAAAGTGTGAGGCATAAAGTTAGTCCCCTAATCTGTTTGCATTACTTTTGGGATTCCAAAAGTGGACATAAAAGTAGTCAAGGCTTTCAGAACTGGTTTTACTTTAATAGAGTGGAATTGGAAAGGCAGCAGGGTATAGAGTACTCTTACACATCACAGTCAACAAGTAACTACTACCACTTTTACTCTTAGGCAGAGGACCAACACAATCAACAAGTAAATACTCAAATGGGTTTTCAGTAACTGCAATTGGACACAAAGGAAATGGCTTGACCCTCAGGTTGGGCTTACCAGTCCTCTGATGTGTGACAATGTTTACAGTAGTGCAGAGACACCACGCTTCAACCGAGGCCAGAAAAAAATATGCAAGACCTGGTCATAGGTCTTCTTAACTCCAAAGTGACCAGCACCTCCATCCTTTGCAACACTCAACACCATTTCTTTAAATTTGGATGGAACCACAACTTGAATGACTTGGTCCAGTTTTACATCATCGACAACACTGGTGCACTTCCTGCATAGCACCCCTTCATGAAGGAGGTAGCCATTTTCCAAATCCTGTATTTTGTTGTCAGGAAAAACCAAGTGAAACAAAGATAACAAGGACAAATCCCCTGCCTGTTCTGAAATAAGCTCCTTCCTACTTACAGCTGGCAAAGGTCAAAGATACACCAGAGGCCCAGCCTAGACCTCCTCAAAAGCCTTATGTTGAGAGTATAATTCCGAAGAATCAGATTGTTAAAAGTCCTCACTCCTATCTGAACTGGCCCTGCTCATTGCCTGAGTCACAGCACACACAGGAAAAGCATTTGGGTATTGTTTAGCACACTCATCCAGATTTTCAGAACACTTAGGTAATGCTATCACGACAACAGCTGGTGGACCATCCTACAACTTTGCCCCAGCGAAGTCATTACCCATTTTAACATCCACCCGATCCATAGACAATGAGTAGCACACCCCCATTACCATCCCACCATTAACCAGGTCAGAGCACAGAGTAAGACGGTGTAGTGGAGCAGACAATGGAACCAAACTAAGGCCAAGAACCAGAATCAAGTTGTCGGTGTCTGTAATGGCTGGCAATGAAAGGACACACTCCAAAATGAAACTCTGAGAAGCCCCTGAGTCTCAAAATCCTAACTGGTTTCCTTTCACCACCAGTCAGAGAAACAAATCCATCTAATATGAAAGGAGCATAAATTTCATCAACCATTGTCACTGCTTGTTCAAAAGATGTGTCAGATATTACCTGACTGTGCATGGGAGACACAAGACCAGTGGACTTCACATACACACTTGACTCAGTTGACTTATGATCAGTGTTGACAATAACAATTGGACATTCCCCTTTCCAATGACCTTTGTTTTTACATGAATGACACACTTTACTGGGATCAAATCTTCCATCCATCCAAAGCACATTCCTGACACTGGTCTGTGAACTCTGATGAGCACTGAAAAACTTTTCCAGACCAAGCTTCACATACTCCCTTCTTGCACAATTTCCACTTCTGTGCCATTTGAACCCTGTAGCAAGAGTCAGCATATACTCATCATCAGTATTGCTACTTCTGAAGCCATTTTGACCTTACTTTCATTAATGTGAACAGCAATATGGCTTGGGACAGAATTTTTTAATTGCTCTAAAACAATAAGGTTTCACAAGTCTTCATAGTCACCTACCCCAGAGACAGAACACCATCATCCACATTGAGTAGCAGTATCATGTGCAAACGCCACATGAGTTTGCCTGTCACCCTTTTTCCAGCTTGTAAATCTGAGCCTGTACACCTCAGGGACCAGTTTGTAAGCTTAAAGTACTGCAGCCTTTACCATAGCATAATCCATACTGTCAACAGGACTAAGGGCAGAATATGCTTCCTGAGCCTTACCTGTGAAAATACACTGCCTACGTTTACATGATGTTTTTTAATGTAGCATTAAGGTCCAATCAGCATCAGGCCAACCTCTGGTATCTGTAACCTGTTCAAACAATGCAAAGAAGGTATCTGGATCCCTCTTATTAAACTTTTTACCTGATTTTCCCTATCTCTTATTATTGCGAAAACACATTTATGGTGACCTTGACCTTTGACCTACATTAACCCAAATTTTATGGGATCTATTCTGGACCACCTCGCACCTTTCCTGAAAATTTAATGGAAATTGGTCCATTAGTTTTTGTGTAAAGTTGCTGATCATCAAACAAATACACAAACAAACAAAAAAATGAACAAATAACAATATCCTCCTGATATTGCATATCAAAGTAATGTTATAAAATGCACACTTTATGGTGAAAAAAACCACATATGTTTTGACCACTAACTAGCAAAAGGTGAAAATGTTCTCAAATGCCACATTTTATGCTTTTGACAACAGAAAGAAAGAACAAGATTCAGGGAATAATATTTCATAGGTGTGGATTTATTACATAACTTGTTTACTGTCAAGTCCCATAGTCCTTGTTTAACCTCCTGAGACCCTAAAGGACTGTACGATATTTACC
>JAPTYQ010000018.1:23359383-23375278 GCA_029814465.1 Ostorhinchus cyanosoma | reverse complement strand
CACACACACACACGGACAAACGCCGGCGAAAACATAACCTCCGCTTTTAGCGCTCCGCGCTTGGCGGAGGTAATAATGATGATGATAATAACAAGGATACTAATAATGAGCTGATTGCAAAACACTATTCAAAGCAATGCATGATTAAATCAGTAATTGATCATCAAACTGTGTGAATCAAAAGGATTCTAGATACACATTTTATGTTTTTCACTTATTTTCCTATGAAAATCAACAAGAAAAATTGAAAAGCCAAATGCCATCAGAGCCAAGCGCTGCTGATGCCGGTAGTTATCATGTAATCAATTCTGCTTAACTGAATAATCTAATGAATCTGTCTCTCTAGTAAAGCCTTGTGTTTCTGTTTATTTAGCAGCTGAGAAATGTTTCTACCTTCTTTTCCATATGGTTGTAGTCATTAAATTGATACTGCTTAACTATGGAATCATAAGGACAGAAGTCTTCTGTACTTTATTTGTGTATATTAACATTCATATTAAAAGTTTTGGTTCCATCTGGTTCTCAAATCGTAAATCCTGTTACATGCAACTTGTAAAGGGTTCCACAGTTTATGGGTTATATAGAAACTTTAATTTGTACTTTAAACATCTCATCATAACTGTGTGCCCAAAAGTAGTCCTGTAGTAACAGTTAAACATTATTAGGAAAGTATGTTAATCTATTAAAACTCATGATTTCAACCCCACACATGAATATAAACTATAGATTACAAACATCAAGTCAAACCCCACTGACCTGCGGAAGGTCGTCTTAATTATGGTGGGATGACAGATAACAGGCTATAGAACAGAGGGAGGCTTTGTTCTGTCTGATGCTGAAGCTCAGGGAATGATTTGACATTTGACTTCTGATCAGATCCACTGTTCCAGAAGGGGGTAAATTTAGAAAACTCCAGCAATGTGGAAAATTATTAGCAGCCAAGTACACAACTGGTTTAAAGATTTCAGTATAGACATTCATTATTATTTCTACAGGCTTGTGACCAGGTAATATACTGAAATGAATGTATACTTGTCCAGTTATTCTAACCCCAATTGCTGTGGAGGCTATGGTAGTGTTTTTGTCCTGTAGGTGCTGCTGTCTTCCATCTGACAGTAGAAGAAATGCAATCTTAAAATGTTTTTAACCCAATTAATTAATTAACCCATTGTTTCTAAGGTAGTTATATCCTAGACCTACTCTAGCATTTTTAATTTCATTTAGTTCTGATATTGATAAACCAAAGTCATGGGTTTTTATACTTTTTTTTTTCTTGTTGCAGCCATTGACGAGTACAAGCCTCAGGATGCCACTACTAACCCATCTCTCATCCTGGCTGCTGCTAAGATGCCAGCCTACCAGTCTCTGTTGGACCAGGCCATTAAATATGGCATTGCCAATGGCGGGTAAGAGCTACTTAAACTAGTCCTTAAACATTTCACCATTTTGTAGTTGAATACCCCTTGGATTACAAACAGAGGTTGGATTTTAACTTTAAGAGTGCTTGTTTTGTTTTTTAATAAAGAGGGACCCCTGTTTGTGGTTTGAGAAGTTGCACAGTGCTTCTGTCTTGACAAATGTTCACTGTATATATGGGCTATGGTTCATTCAAACGGGCTGAAATTTTAGCTTAAAGATAAAACCTTTGTTTTACATACATATAATTGTAACTTGTTGAGTTTTTGAAGAGCATTTTTCAAAACTGAATAATGTGTTCAGTGTGGCTGAAAACTGACTTCCTGAACAGATTTCAGACTTGGTTGTGTGAAAAATTTTAGCAATTGGCAGTGTTGGATTTTACAGTCTTGGTTGATCATGGCATCCAACTGCTTTACTGTTCCCTGCTTCTTCAGAACTGATGAGGAGCAGGTCGCCAACACCATGGACAAGCTGTTTGTCAGTTTTGGCCTTGAGATTCTCAAAAAAGTCCCAGGCAGAGTCTCCACTGAGGTGGATGCCAGGTGAGTACGAACATGCAGATTATGACAGTAAATTGGTTATTTTTAAGGCATGTCAATCCCAACAGTTAATGAAATAATTCAAAACAAGTGCATGTCAACCCAAACTTTGTCTAGTTTGGATCTAAATGATTCATTTTTGTTACTTTGACATCCAACAGACTGTCTTTTGATAAAGACGTGATGGTTGCTAAGGCTCTGAGGCTCATTGCTCTCTACGAAGAGGCAGGAATCAGTAAGGAGAGGGTCCTCATCAAACTGTCATCAACATGGGAAGGAATCCAGGCCGGGAAGTGAGTATCATGGAAAGAGACCGCAAACATATTATCTTTCAACACGTTGAATTTTAAATGAAGTCTGACTTTTGGGCTGCTGTTTAAACACCATCAGATCTGATCACTTTGATTTAGAACACTTGATTGTATTTCACTTTGTCACCAGTAGGGGGTAGCCCTCTTGAAATGTACTAGCCAATGACATGAGCTGTTTGCTTCAGTAACTCCTACTGATGAACAAGCAGAGACAAACACATGACTTACCACAGTAATATTTGTTCCAGGTCATCTTTAAGTTATAAAACCACTGGACTGAACTGATGGACGTGGGGTTAGGGTTAGCTAAAACAATTCCACTGACTCAATAAAACCCACTAGAGCTACAATTTGTACATGTCTGACCTCTTGCAATCGTCAGTCGTAATATCAGAGCAAGCACTTTAAAATGTGCATTTTATTGTCCAAAACAGATGAACACAAATGTCAAATCTAACGGTGTAACAGTGTTTTTGAGGCTGAAGACAAACTAATGATTACTAATACAGAAAAGAAATGTAAAGACCAATTCACACTGGATTTTATTTGAAGCTGCACATGTTTCATCCAGTACAGCTGTAAGAATAGAAGTATGAACGTGCATTCTACAAAAACATGTCTTCCATCATTTTCTGGTGATTCATAGATTAGTCTCTAAAATGTCTTGCAGTCATTATGAGGGGTGGTCCTAACTTGTTTTACAAAAAATGGCAGTTTTGAATTATTTGTGGGGTTTGTGTTGTTTTTTTGAGATGGAGGGACACAAATGGCTAATTCTCAGTAGGACAGACCAGCTGGATATTATGTTGCAAAGTTTACGCCATTGTTCTGAGAAGATGCCTTATGACAAACAGATCATGCCACAGTGTGTTGGTGTAATTTGACAGCTCTCAGTTCCACTGCAGAATGTTGACCCCCTGGGCAAATTGTGATGAAATTTTTGGAATAAGTTCAGGCATTCCATGGCCCAAAGCAAAAAACATTGAATGAATAAATATCTAACATTTTTTTGGGATGTAAAAATGTGTGAGTTCATAAATTAACCCATCTGTCAGCACTCTTTATAGTTATGTGACCAAACCCCTCAAAGTGTAGACTTCAACTATGTCAGTGTGATTTTGGGATGTTTTAACAGAGCAGCCTTTTAAGATTTATGTGTATCAAACTACAGGAATGGGACATAATACTCATAACTTTTCATAAGTATGTAATCATGTAAAAATAAGAACTGTGTTTTTATTTCCTTTTTAAAAAGAGTCATTCAGATGGATAAGTTTCCTTTTTTGGAGTCCACAATGTTCCTTTTTTGTTTTATTTATAGTGAGCAGCATCTAGTTTGAAGGTGAATGGACAAAGCAGTGTCTGAGGAGGATATTTTATGTTTTAACCCTCAAAGACCCAAACTGTCACTGGCAATCAAAATCATCCACCGATATAAAATGTTTAATACATAACTGTTGATCCACTAATCCTATCAATACATATAAATAATTGGTATAAAATACAGTTAGTCATCTTTTCATGGTCATCAGATATGACCCATTTGGACATTCAGAGGCTGTGTAGTGAATGTGGAAACACTGTAATCTTCTACAATAATGATTCATCAGTCAAGTCCATGGAGTCTGATAAATGACAGTGGATGGAGAAACTTGTTTTTTACATTCAGTTAATGATATATTTGACTGAAAAAGCCACATTTTCTTCAGTTTTGTCTGTTTTCTGATATGGTAACCCTCAACTTTTCTTGGTATTTAGCATTTTTCTGTGAAAATCTGGTATTCCACAGAAATCCCTAACATTGCATACAGTGATGAGAAGGAAATGGGAGCATTAACTCATTTACAACATTAATCCAAGTTTTTTGTTTGTTTGAACAGGGAACTGGAGGAGAAACATGGCGTCCACTGCAACATGACACTGCTGTTCTCCTTCGCTCAGGCAGTGGCTTGTGCTGAAGCAAATGTGACGCTAATCTCTCCATTTGTCGGACGCATCCTTGACTGGTACAAGGAGAATACAGACCGCAAAAGCTACGAGCCTCATGAAGACCCAGGTATTCAGCGCAGTCTTAGTTCAGTACAGTTTAGTGGATTGGATCTTTTGATTTCATCATATTGCATAAAAAGGCAGAACCCGTAATTGCTGAAAAAAATCACCAACACTGAATATTTGCATTTAAAGCGTAAGTTTGAGTTTTTTCCCTGTGAAACATTACAAAACCCAGATACTTTCAGGTATATTTCTTCTTCCAGATATTACAACTTTAGTGACAGTGGTGGCCTGTAACTTCTGCTCCTTTAATCATCTAATAAAAACAAATTGGATTATTTGATAGTCCATAACGATACAAGGATTCATAAAAATGTTTAAATTCATTGTCCAGTGATTGTTTATGACTCGTTGTAAACTTCTGTTTGCATCCATCCACCAGAAAAGTATATACGGTATCTCACAAAAGTGAGTACACCCCTCACATTTCTGCAAATATTTAATTATATCTTTTCATGGGACAACAGTTATACAAGCTATACACTGACTATTGTACATTGTATCAAAGTGTCATTTCTTCAGTGTAAATTTACTGTCCCCTCAAAATAACTCAACACACAGTCATTAATGTCTAAAGTGCTGGCAACAAATGAGTCCACCCCTAAGTGAAAATGTCCAAATTGGGCCCAATGTGTCACTATTTTGCATGGCCACTATTACTGTCCAGCACTGCCTTAACCCTCTTGGGCATGGAGTTCATCAGACCTTCACAGGTTCCACTGGAATCTTCCTCCACTCCTCCATTACAACATCATGGAGTTAGTAGATGTTGGAGACCTTGCGCTCATCCACCTTCCATTTGAGGATGCCCTATAGATGCTCCATAGGGTTTAGGTCGAGAGACATGCTTGGCCACTCCATTACTTTTACCCTCAGCTTCTTTACCAGAGCAGTGGTCATCTTGGAGGTGTGTTTGGGGTCGTTATCATGTTGGAATACTGCTCTGTGGCCCAGGTTTCAAAGGGAGAGGTTCATGTTCTGCTTCAGTATGTCACAGTACTTGTTGGTGTACGTGTTCCCTCAGTGAACTGCAGCACTCATGCAGCCGCAGACCATGACACCTCCACCACCACGCTTGACTGTAGGCTAGACACACTTGTCCTTATACTCCTCACCTGGTTGCCGCGACACACGCTTAACACCATCTGACCGAAATAAGTTTATTTTGGTCTCCTCAGACCACAAGACATGGTTTGAGTAATCTATGTCCTTAGTCTGCTTGTCTTTAGCAAACAGTTTGGCTTTCTTGTGCATCATCTTTGGTTCAAATGGGATTTGCAGAAATGTTAGGGATGTACTCCCTTTTGTGAGACACTGTACATTGAACCCCTTCACATGAGTGTAAAAATCCAATAATAGGGAGTAATCAGGTAAGTGTAATAATCAGATCTGGAACTGCACGTATGATAGAAAACCCTGGTTTAGACGTTTCAGTCCATTATTGGATTTCTTTCAGAGTGCATATGTACGTAGTTACAGAAGAATCAAACTTTTTATTGTCTCCACTCACATTTGACTGTCACTTCCGTTTTTCTATAATTTAATTGTTTTTGCGCATGTGCAGACGTAGAAGAATGAAATTAGTCAGATTAGCAGCTGTACATGCACGAAGACATCGTGCAAGTCGTTAACTGATAAAAATCCCATTATACTGTTAACATGATCACTAATAATCTGATTATGGATTGGATTTGGAGAACTCCAGACATCAGATAGTGATCAGAGTATTCATGTGGATTCATATCCATTACTTGAAGATGAAAGCTGTTACTCTCACAAACACAGTGAAATTTTAAACTTGAAAGGGTCTGTATTTGACATGCCTGCTGTCAGCCCAGGGCAGTGTGGCTTAAAAATGACCCTGGGTGAAAATTCAAGGAACCATAAAGTGGTGGCTATAAATAGTTGTTGTGTTTTTGTTTTTTTTAAGCTTACTAAATCCAGCCCCCTTTAGAGGCTTTCAGGTGTTGTCTAAGCTTTGAAATATTATATACATTTATTGTATAAAGTTAAATTATGTTATGATATTTGTTTTATTGATCATTTGGGTCTGCAGCTTCACGAAACATGTTTTCATGGTCTGGGCAGGCAGGTCCACACAAAGTATTGCGGTTCTACGCAATGGATTGCTCTGTGTCCTTGATTTCTTCATTATTTTTCCACTGCTGTTTTTTTCCTGCACCACAGCACTAAAGGAGTCACCCCACAAAATATTTTAGCCATCACCTGATCATACGCTCCATTTTCCTTTTCTTTTGCAAACAATGCAGAATGCAAAAGGGCACAAACCAGTTCCTATTGTGAAGCACAGCCTCAGGGCAGGGTGGTGCCCCCTGCTGTCAGACTGTCATACAGAAGTATGTCCATTATAGCCTGGGTGATGGAACAGAAATGAGCTGAGCTGTGCAGTTGGAGGAAGTTCAGTAGAACTCAGCCTGGTTTAATGATCTCCTTTGTTGGCCTTCCGTTTTGTCATGTAGCCCAACAAAATAGAGTTTTGGTTTAATTTTTCAGCTCTGGAAAAACCATGACACTAAGTAACATAATGTGTGCGCACTTGAATACCCTCTGCCTTCTGTCCATGCCAAAGTTTTTGCACATACAGACCGATGATGTGCCAGACAGCCCGGTATCACGGCCAATTTCCTTAATTCCATATTGATTCATAAGGTTCAGAATCCATTACCTGCGATTCGATCTGATCCAATATCAGTTCGATTCAGTATTAATTTAGTGATACCATAGTACAATTTTGAGCTGCAGCCTGATTATTTGACTACCGCAGCCATGCAATGCATCAATACTGGTATCAGTATTGACATTAATAAACAACAAATATGAAATTTCAGCAGTAAATGGCTGAATCTGCTCTTAAATAATGACTAGAACAAAAACACTATGTTTCTACAGTGGCTCAGAACAGACTTCTTCGTCATCTTTATTCTGTTTTAGGGCTGGTTTTAGCCCCCCGAAACATAATCATGTTGGGGCTGTTGCTACAAGAAAGGAAATGATTTGTCAAAGCTGTGTATAATATTCCTAGAATGACAGACTTCCACGACCCACGTCACAGAGCCTCTGCTGACCAGACGGTCTGGGCAGCCAGTTCCTCTGCATTGCAGGTTTGAGTTTAAGGCTGGGAGGACCTCTTGTGGAGATGTTTTCCTCCGCGCCACAACCGTTGTGAGTGAAACTGAGAAGCGCTGTTTCCCCAAGGGGCTCACGAGATGGAGCTGGCCGTGCCTCCGCTGTACCTGGGTCAGGTACTCGTGGTCCTGATGTGAAAAATTGATCTCACCCACTATTACGCAAAATTTAAATAAAATCCATCTAAGTTTGCTTTTTTTTCACCCAGCCCTAGACCTGTATGTGGAGGATGTGTCAATAAAGCTCTGAGGCAATGAAAGTGAGCTCCCCTCAACTTATTGTTGTTGACTAGCTGCTGCCCCCCCGCAGTTGAGAACCACTGGTGCATGCCAAAGTCTTTGCACACACACAGACAGACGGGCGGATAACCATAATGACCATACCCTACAGCCAGTGTGGCAGAGGGTAAAAATCATTAAGTGTTGAAAAAGTAACAAAATTTTAGGGATATCAACTCCTTATTGGTGAAAATCTACCATTTTGAGAGTAGTTTGGAGGTTTTTCCTTTTTGGATACAATGAATGGCTCTTTACATTTGCTTTGTTGATTTTAAGTCCTTGGTTTTTTTTCCTCTAGGTGTGCTGAGTGTGACCAAGATCTATAATTACTACAAGAAGTATGGCTACAGCACAGTGGTGATGGGCGCCTCCTTCAGGAACACGGGGGAAGTGAAGGCACTGGCGGGCTGCGACCTCCTCACAATCTCCCCTGGTCTGTTGGCAGAACTCAGCCAGGACCACAGCGCTGTCCCAGAGATGCTCAATGTGGAGAAAGGTACCCAGACTCACTCTGAATCCTCCTTCAATAACTGTTTCCATTAAACTGAGCTTGGCCACAAGTAAGAAAACAGAAGATGTTTACATATACAGTTAAAAAAAACTGGGGTTTGATGTTAGGTTGTTATACTAAATGCAATCCAAATGATGCTTCAGTCTGGAGTCTTTCCTACATCCACTAATCCTCATTCAGTTATGTAGAAGTATAGTCATGGTGTTTGTACTTGTACTCGTCGCCTTCCACTTATCCGGGTCGTGGGTGCAGTAGCCTCAGCAGAGGAGCACAGATAGCCCTCTCCCCAGCCACTTCCACCAGCTCTTCCGGGGTAATGCCTCCAGCATGTCCTGGGTTGGCGCCGAGGTCTCCTCCTGGGTGGAGGACTCCGGGAGGCATCCTCACTAGATGTCCAAACCACCTCAACTGGCTCCTCTCAACATGGAAGAGCAGCGGTTCTACTTGGAGTCCCTTTCAGATGTCCGAGCTCCTCACACGATTGCTAAGGCTGAGCCTGGCCAACCTGTGGAGGAAACTCGTTTTGTCCTCGTAACCTCATTCTTTCTGTCATTACCCAAAGGTCATGAATGTCATGAACCATCACCTTACCTTGGTGGAGGAGTTTGAGAGGCCTAATGACCCTAGGAGCAATGCTCTTGGGGGCATTTTGCCCCTGGTAGGGCCTCCCATGCCAGAGAGAATAAATAAGAGGTCGTCTACCAGGCCCAGACAGTTACCGGGGCTGTGGACGGTTAAACCTTTCGTATACAGTCGTCATGTTCCCAGGTCTCCTCTACACATTTGCATTTCATCCGTCAAAATCTGGCTGGTACGAAGTGGAGGGAACGAACAGGCTGGAAAATATTCATGCAAACAGTCGTCGTAAGTGCACATTCACTGTATTCTTCCACATTATAACTTTTATCAAGTGAAATATGTTGAACTGTATAGGCTCTCACATACGTTGTTTACACGTGGATATATAAATACTATGTGTGCTGTCGGAATGGGTTTTTTTGCCCAAGTACATTGTGTATCTTTTTTTTTTTTTTTAATCCACTAGGCTAAATGAAACTTTAACTTTATTACAAACATAGTTCTTCTATTAAAGGAAGCCCTGCATATTAGACATTTTGGGATATTTGTTAATCAATGCTACATGACCTGCTTCAACAATACCATGTTGTAGAGTTACAGATGCTGATTGACTCAGGAAAGTCCAGGGAATTCCCTGACTGATAAATGTATATGATGGGGCCAACCGTGCCCCCCCCCCCTGGAGCCAGGCCTGGGGTTGGAGCTTGTGGGAGAGCGCCTGGTAGCTCCGCCTTTGTCCACGGGGTCCGGCTGGGCCCAGCCCAAACTGGAGGCACGCGCTTGTTGCCCTATGGGCCCACCACCCACAGGGGGAAGCAGAAGGGTCCGGTGGATTGGACATCTCAACACAAGTTAGACTCTGAGGAATCAGTTGCAGTGAGATCATCTCTGAGTCAGAGTCAAGGACTGAATATTCAAGTCTATAAAGAATGGAAAATTAAGAAGAGTGTAATGACGGACACTGTGGTAGAATAATGCTGTTGCGTTGTAAGATATAGTGGCATCTAGTTTCAAAAAGCAATTGACAGTAGTTGCTAAAAACACAAAATGCTACAGTTACTAACAAGAGTACTTAAATTGTTCTCCACTACAACCTTACTGACTTATTTGTCAACAAAATACTTAAAAGTATGACAAGTTGTAGATATTGTGCATTACAACTGTCTTTGCTATCATGTGTGATTTTGGATTGTGTACGGGAAGAGGCCTCAGAAGACCTAGGCTATGTGTCTAGGCTGGCCTGGGAACTTCTCGAGATCCCCCAGAAGAGCTGAAGCAGGTGTCTGGTGAGAGAGAAGTTTGGCATCCCTGCTTAGACTGTTGCCTTTGCGACCTGGCCCCCGGATAAGTGGTAGAAAATGGATGGTGTATGTTGTATTTAACTGCAATTCTGGTTAATCTACATCGATGCATTATATTCTAGACAATCTCCATTTGTTTGTAGTGTTGCTGCCTACGTATCTCTAAACTCAACTTAATATTCTTTCAACAGGTTTCTCTACAGTAGCTTTGGATTTTTCTTTTTGCAACCAAATCTTTGTGTGTGGTGGGGGGGACACCCCTCATCCCTTCCTCCCTCCCTCATTTTCCAGCTGCTTTTGTCATTTGATGAACTTGAGTAAAATAATTGTGATTGATTTCCTTTGTTGCATATAAGTAATGAACTCTAAGCCTTTTTAAGTCTCTGCCCATTTAATCTTTCTTTTGTATTCTTTCAAACAGACTTGTAGTGTCTGTTATGAGAATGTTTCCCGTATGTGTCAAGAAACAAAGGTTTTAACTTGTCGTATGTTGGGTTTATTTGCGCCATTTAATGTTCGACATCCCGTAATGTGATGAGGATGCTGAAATTAAATATGCTATGAAACCCTGAGTTGTTTTTTTTTTTTTTTAACCCAAAACATTGGCTGTTGTGTTTTTTGTTTGGCTTTTTTTTTTTTTAGTTTTTCTGTCCCTCTGAGTCTTTTAATAGGAACTCTGAACTGTTCTCTTAAAGTGTTTCTGTTCATTTTTAGTGTAATGTCTGGCCTTTGTTTTCTCATGTTGATTGTTTTTACAGCGAAGTCTTGCAGTTTGGAGAAGATTCACCTGGAAGAGAAGGACTTCCGCTGGCAACACAATGAAGACCGTATGGCTGTGGAGAAACTGTCCGACGGCATCCGCAAGTTCGCTGCTGACGCCATAAAACTGGAAACCATGATTAAAGTGAGTGTGTGTGGGGATTTTCTGCAAATGGGTTTCTCAAAAGCTTTTTTTTTATCTGACTTGTGTTTATGCTTTTTGGCTGTTTTTTCTTTAAAGGAAAAAATGCTCAGCGTCAAGAATGGGCAGTAATAAAACGGGTTTGATGACCCCTGCAGCACTGAAATGTGAGGACGCTGCCTTCACTGTCCCCTACTTGATGAGCGTGGTTTGACCAACAGGAGGCGTCTGAATCTGACCAAACTTCAGGGACCCTCCTCCTCAATGGACATCTTCCCTCTCTTACGCTGGGACCGACTAGGTTTTTTCTGACCAAACATAAATCACAATTTATGCTAATGTGGGTGTGAAGTTGTTGTAACAATATCTAATACTCACTAAAAACTTGACCAGAAAGGAAAAATAGTTACTTTGACAGAATAAATGTCTTAAATAGGCAGGGTTTAATCTGGAGGAGTATCATGCGACTACTGAAAAGGACCACGATTAGGCAGAAAATGTCCATATTTTTGCTAGTACCACTGTTTAAAATGAATTTAATAAGCATCTGTACCATCATTCCTCATAAAGTTATATTTTGTGTTCAATAAATAAAAATCTCAGTCTTACATTTTAATTGTTCAGTGTTTAATTTTTTTCCATCTTGTGTCTGCCATATGTGACATGTATGGTTTCAGACACTAAAAATAGCACTAAACATGTAAGAGTTTAGTGTGTCGAGTTAAACCTGGGTTATTCTTATCAGCATAACGAAGTCCTCCTCCTGACATGCAACGATTGTCACTCCTCCTTTAAAGCCTCTGGTTTATCCAGTTTAACATCATTCTGTTACTGCTGAAAACTGCACATTAACTCCCGATTGTTGTAGGACAAACCTTCACTAAAAACTCTGGAGTTGTTTAAAATCAGTGAAGACCAGTGTTGGGTGGAGTAACAGCAGCAGCTTCACACTTCAGGTAAAGATTTATTCATTTATTTTTTGTATTCAGCTTTGAGCTATAGTGTGTGAAAATGTGCATGTCTTTCAGTTTAAATTTTAGTCCAGATATTTTCTGTTAAGTTATGATTTGTGATGACCAGTGAATGTATAACTCTTCCATCATAATCTGAGTTCTTAAAAAACAAACATAAAAGTAAAAACAAAAGTGAAAATGTGAATATACTCTGAGGCATTACTGAAAATCTTGTCATGGAAAAGGTTTGACTTCCTTTTAGTCTTATGTTGAGGCTGAAGTATTTAACAGAAATGGTGATTTTACTGTGAAGTCGCTTACGCTTTGATCGTGTATTTTCCAATTCTACACTTATAACTACCTCATACATTGAGACAAAAGTAACACGTCAGTCACTCAACTTGGTCAAAACAAATATTTAAACCTGTTTTTATCCTGTCTTTGAATAGTGAACCTGGAGTTTTGTCTTTATTCTTCTAATAAATGCCATTAGTCCTACATTGTGTACTAAAACTAGACAGGTATACAGACAAGTATAAGGTAACATTTTCATTATTTATTTTACAATAATTGAAGTCAAACTATGTCACAACATAATACATGTTATTTGTTGGTGCCTTTCAAAATACCCCATGTCATCTTACAATATGTAATGAAATTTTTTTTTTAAAAAGTTGATTATTTCAGTCTGAGTAAGTCAAGTGTAGTCGTATGTTGAGCTGTGATAGGAATGAAGTCTAAGCATATGCAAAACAATAACCTGTTTCTTGGTTCATTGGTTAATTCTTGGTCACATTTTAAAGTATCCCATAGAATGTAAACAAATGACATAATACCATCGCAAAAAAATTTATTAGACCATCAAAAGTTATCAAAAACAATGGTTATGCAATCAAGTACTAACTCCTGTGTGTATCAACAGAATTCAACTCAATTTTATTTATAGAGCCCTATATCACAACAAGGTTATTTCACAGGGCTTTAGAGGTAATTGGAATACAAACAGTCAAATAAAAAACAGATGAAGGACATGGATTAATGTCCTGGGCATCCCCCGTCCTTAGACCCTCCTTGGCAAAGAAAAACTCAAAAAACCCAGAGGGAAAAGAGAAACCTGAGGGAGAACCACAGTGAAGGAGAGATCCACTCCCATGGACGGACGGACTGTAGATGCACCAGGACTGATGGACGTTAATTTACAGCTGTAGTTCCAGTCAATAAGGATGCAGTAGGCGGGGGCACATGAGGGGGTCCATCTAATCAGGTGAGACAGGTGAGGAGGTCCATCCAGACCGGTGAGGGTGGGGGAGGAGGTCCGGGGTCACAGGGCACAGATGGGTCACTGCAGATCCCATTGCCATTGGGTCCCAGGTGGCTACAACTGAAAAAGTAGCCACTCCCCCAGAGGGGAGTGGCCAAAAGGGACACTGGGTGAATAGAGATGAACAGACGAAGTAAAGTATAAGTACAGACAAACGTGATACCTACAGTAGTACCAGAAACAGGTGATAGGACTCAGTGCCTGTACTTCCCCCAGCATTATTACTCCTAGAGTTCAGTCTGGTTTGAACTTAGACTGAACTGTGGGTTCAGTCTGGTTTTAATTTAGACTGAACTGTGGGTTCAGTCTGGTTTTAACTTAGACTGAACTGTGGGTTCAGTCTGTTTCGAACTTAGACTGAACTGTGGGTTCAGTCTGTTTTTAATTTAGACTGAACTGTGAGTTCAGTCTGTTTTTAATTTAGACTGAACTGTGAGTTCAGTCTGTTTTGAACTAAGACTGAACTGTGGTGTTTCCATGTTTATTACAGAGACTATGTATTCATATGAAAGAGACATATGATAATAGTGCTGAAAAGTTGAGAAACTGCACTTTACCTGAATTATGTCACTATATTGATGGGATTATTGGTTCAAAAGTTATTGAATATTTTAGATTACTTGATGCTTTAGCGTCTTTCAGGTTTAAGAAACATATATATATATATATATATATATATACACACACACACATATATGTATGATATATGTATATGTTATATCTTGATTGTGATATGTTGATAAATATTCATTTGAAACGACAAGAAAATATCCCTGTGTGTTTCAGGGTTAATTTGCTGTATTCATATGTACATACGTGAAGTGCATGTTAGGTTTTAGTTTGGGGTGTTTCTGCATGTTAGATATAATATCTGAAAATCATCAAATGCAGGATCATCTCAGTGCTTTGGAGCTGTCATCACCTTTTAAACCTTCTATTCCTTTATTCTCATTGCGTGACATACCATAGGTACAGGCTGTTCAATGCCACAAATCTCTTAAGTGCCTTTTTCTATTTTCTTTCACATCATTCATCTGTCATCAAAATAATGTTCAGGAGAATAGAGATGAGTGGTTCCACAACACCTTGGCCCCATTGACCCGGGCACCAAACAGACGCCTGTTTCACACAGCAGCGAAACACTTGATGTGGGTTAGGTCTTTTAGAGCCACTCCTTAAGAGCATATGAATAATGTCATGAGCTTAAAACATACTTGTACCTAATTTAAGGGTTGGTGTAGTTAATGAATGTTCTGTGTTGTAGCTGTTAAAGCTCAAAGTGAAATGATTGACTGCTACAGCCTTGTTGTGTTTTTCCCAGAGTGTGACTGAGGATCTGAGATGCTGCACAGACCCACTCTGAGTGTCCTCCTGCAGAGCCTGATTGTGATCAGGTTCAGCCCCAGCGATGCCTCTTCTCTGGGGATGACGGTCCACGTTGTGCCTTTGAACAGCAACAATGGAAACACAGTAAGCCCTGAGACGTTCTTGGTACTGCATCATAATAAGATTAGAATTATGATAGTATTTAAGTTGAAAATGCTTTTCTAAGTCATTAATAAGCAGCTCTGAACTTCTCATACATCAGTTTGCAGGAACAGACAAACTGCTGTAATTTGAATCTATTCTGTTCTGGTAAATCTCAGGTCTATTGAATTCAGGTAGTGTCTCCAGGAAATGGTTTGATGGTGGTTCACTGATTCTAAATCTGTCCATCTCAATCCATTATCAGATGAAAGAAGCTTTTAACATTTGCAGATTTAACTGAGATTACATAGAAAACCACGTTCAAAAAATACATTCGCTGATGGTCTCAGAGGGATATTGTCTGTTTTTGCAGAACAGCCAAAAGCTTTATTGAAGAGTTTACCGATTTATTAAAACCTCCTAAGTCAAACTCCAACACAGACAGTGGCTGGATCAGAGTACATACTGAGCTTTAACTACTTTGGTACATGAACATTTACATGTGATGCTTTACAGGTGGCACATTTATTTCTGTCTATCCATATTATGTTAAACTGCACAAAGCTACAGACTTTTATCATTTTCCAAAAAATTTAAAATGTAAAAAATTATTAAGAGAGAACCAAATGAAAATCTGACTACAGCTACAAAGCACATTTGAACCCATTGAAAACGGGTAAAACAGCCTCCTCTGTCTAAAGGACCGAGTCAGCATCAACACCTGTACAGCAGCACTGTGTACGGAAACTATTCACTTCTGCTTTTTTATGAGACTGTTCTACTTTTGTAGAATGCACCCACTCAAGCCACTGCTTAACAAAAATCCCCAGGATTAAATTGGGCAAATGGACACATGACAGAATGATGTTGAATAAAGTATAAACTTGAATGTAACATTTGTTGGTATCACTTTAGTGTGACTTGTACTCTTGTAAAAGAGATTTTTAGTGAGTTTAAGAGCTAAATGAAATAAATACATAAAAACATTAGGCCTAACAAACGACAATAAAATGTGAAAAATGTACATTTTTCATCACCTTAGGTTTTTGTTAGAGTGACTTTGGAGCTATGTCTTCCACACCCCCTAGTTGCACAAGACTGCAAATGAATTTATCT
>JAPTYQ010000018.1:23347832-23359299 GCA_029814465.1 Ostorhinchus cyanosoma | reverse complement strand
TTTGTTTTTTTGTTGCGTCACAGGTTCGGGCTCATTTCAGTGCCATCGTTCCCGGTTCTTGTACATCATTGTCTGGACTTTGTGCAAATGGAGAGGACTGTTTGATCCACAAACCCCTGATTCCCTTCCAAGGAAGTAAACCTGGTTCTGGCTGGTGTGTTCATCAGTGGCAGAAAACGGTATCAGCTGATTACAGCGGGACAATCCAGTTGGGGTATGAGACCTGTGATACACTCACATTTATTCTTCATTTCATAGTTTGTCAGTTTATCTTAGAAAACTACAAACTAGTTGTTCGTTTAAATAGGTATGCAGTGTGGTATTTTTATTCACTTTGTTTCCTAGTTTTGTATTCTAATTTAAGAAGTTCTTATTCATTAATTATTTCAACCTGATGCATGTCTTTTCCTTTTATTTTTAGGTCCAACACAGATTTTTATGTAAAACTAAAAGCAGCACCGGTGATTCGAGGCTACAGCGGGAGACTCAACCAACCAGCCTACGCTGCCCTCCCTCCTCCACTCAGGTCCAAACGCACAACATTTACACCCTCAAAGAAACAACAGCATCCACATCTTATCAATTCCTTCATGTCAAATAAACAAGTGATATATAGTAAAATGAGTATAAACACATTAAGGAAGCACAGTCACCTACATGAAATGAAGAAAAGCTCAGTTATAACAATATATACAGCTTTTGGAGGACAAAAGTGAAGGGGGGGGGGGGTCTTCCAGAGGCAAAGTAAAAACGAATAGCAATAATTTTGTAAATGCTGACCTCAACAAATCCACATGTGTGGCAGAAAAGATATGATAAGAAGAAAATCACAAAAAAGGAATATAATGAAAAGGTAAAAGCAGCAACAAGATAGAAATATGAATGACTGATGAAATGAAATAATGAAATAAACGTTAACGTATAAGACGCAACGAGACAAAAATGATGCAACTTGATGAAAGTGATATAAAAGTCAAAAAAATCCCAAACACAAAATAAAATAATGCTGCACAGTGAAAATAACACAATGCAACAAAAACATCTCACATGACACTGGAAAATGAAAATAAAGTGACGTAAGAGGACAAAAATTACACGTCATGAGGAAAATTATATTTAAAAAATGGTACAACAAGACAAAAACAGCATAAAAGATACAGCAAGATGGAAATAATGTTACATGAAGAATGGGATGTAATTGGCACAAGGTGAACATGATGTAAAAGACACAAAGAAAATCCACAATGAAATTAACACCGAAGATACAATAAGAAAAAACAGCTCGACAAAAACAAAGTAAATGAGCAATAAGAGAAAAACCATTTAAAAGATCCAATAAATGTTAACAACTTAAATGTAAAAGACACAACAGGATGAATATGATGCAAAAGACATAGTTGGACAAAAATCATGCAAAACTCATACGCTGAAAATACATCTATTAAAAAATGATCTAAAAGATAGAATCAGCAGAAAGTATAAAACTGCAGACGTTGTGGCGGATCATCACACACTTCTGTAAATGTGGATCCTGACGAGACATGTTTGTCTTTTGGATGCAATGATGAAAACATTTAGGAACCTCAGAGTCAAAGCTGGAACTGTGTTTTGTGTTTTGGGAGCAGAGCCCGGGTGAACTGCCCCCATCACTTCCCCCTGACGGTTAAAGACGTGGACAGGGACAGGGTCCAGTGCCGCTTTGCCAGTGCTGAACTGGGAGAATGTGTGGACTGTGATCGACACACATTTATAGAACTGGACAAGGTGAGTGAAAAAACTGGTTTTAAAAAAAGATTCTCATCGATAGTTCTCATATTTTTCATGATGAAATCTGAAAATTTTAATATTTTACTAGAGATTCACGTTAAAGATAGATTGATATTTATGTTCAAAGTTTCAGGGTACAAATATGTTAGAAAAATGGCTTTTGAATACTCAGCCTGTGATTGGAGGTTTGGTCCATACACAGGTGTTTTCAGACAGATAAGGCGGTTCAGTATGTAATTGACAGCGTTCATTACTGTTTCAGCGGTTGGAAAAGTGCCTTCACCTTTCCACTGTGACACATGACATCAGGTTCATTTATCCCAGTTTAGTCTTTTGACTTGATCTGAGAAGGGAACCAGCAGAGGGAATCACTGTAGCTTTAATAATGATGATAGATGTATATTTGCACCGTTTTAAAGCAAGAGTGTCCAGCCCTGGTCCTCGAGAGCCACTATGCTGCATGTTTTAGATGTTTCCCTCTTCCAACACACCTGACAGGCATTATCAGTGTTCTGCAGAGCTGGATGACAGGCTTATCATGTGACTCAGGTGTGTTGGAAAAGGGGTCCATCTAATACCTGCAGGACAGTGGCTCTTGAGGACCAGGGTTGGACAGCCCTGTTTTAAAGCAACAGTCGACAGAAATCAAGACGAAAACTTTGACGTACCAATATATGAACCAGACATCAGTATTGGCCTATATTTACTCATATTGACTTCAGCATATATGATTTTTTTTCACCGATGGTAACAGCAGTTATTTATCAGTTGTGTTTTTCCATAAAATTGCATGTTCGTGTTCATTCACAGATAATGTGATGAAAGGCTGATAAACTCGAACCCATAAAGACCCAGTGACACTTTGTCAGTTCCCAAATGAATTTTTCTCTCTGTTTAACCTTTCTTAAGTGATTTATGACCATTTATTGTAATATTTTTTTCAGTGTAAAACACATATTTTCCTGTATTTAATTCACCGATCATGTAGATGCTCATTAAATATCAGAGCAAATTCAAAGGTTATTAAAAACAAAACAGAGAAAACTGAAGAAAAAGTGACTTTTTCAGCAAAGATATTAACTGAAGATAAAAGTTATGTATCTCCATTCACTGTCATTGATCCAACTCCATGGGTTTTATTGGTGAATCAGTGTTGTAGAACATGATGGTGTTTCCATGGTAACTATGGAGCCTCTAAACATCCAAAGGGGTCATATTTGATGACTATGAAAGATGACAAACTGTATTTTACACCAATTATTTTCATGGATTGATAAGATTAGTGGATCAACAAGTATTAAACAGTTTTCATATTAGATGTTTAGGTTGTTGGTGGGTGGTTGGATCTTTATGGGTTAAATTGTAACTATATATTTATAATGAAGATTTCTTTAAGAGGGTAAATAACACCAAAAAAACAAAAAACAAAATAAGGAAACAGAAAGTAAACTTAGTATTGGCATTGCCCAGAATGTCATTTTAAATACTGATTAATTATAATTTGTGAAAAAATTTATTTTATGAAATTGTTACTCAATGGGACCATAAAAAAACAGTCAGTGTCTGAGGTTTTTGACCATCACCAGTCTTTTGATTGACAGCTGTAATAACCAGTTGACTAGGTTAAAATTTATTCTTTTCCCCATATTTTTCTAATGTTTAAACAAAAGAAAAAACATTTATTAAGTTGGAGCAAACAGAATGATGGAAACCCTTTTTTGACCAGGACAAATGTATGTTGACGTTTACTGGAAACGCTGCAGCCGGGCAGTATTTCATCTTCCTCATGGTGGAGGACCTGGTTCCTGTGCCCAAAATAAGCCCCGTTACCATCAACAAACCCCTCAGTGCCGTCCCCTTTCACCTGTCACTCACTGGTGAGTCACGCCCATCATCATAGATATGAAAATCATTGACTGCGTTCAGGAATGGACCACCCATTACAGTAATTAAACATAAAACTACAGGAGGAGGGATTTTTCAGTTTTCAGTTTATATTACAAAATCAACAAATGGAAAAAAATACACATTTTAATGTTGGTTATATTAATAACTTTGGATGTTTTTGTTTATTCTGTTGCTTATTTAATTCCTTTTTACTTAATTTTAGCTAATTTTTTCCCACATTTTTCATATTTTGCACATTTTTGTTTGTTTTTTTTCTCTTCATCAAAGTGACTTTTTCAGTAAAATATATCCCTAACTGAACATAAACCAACTGTCTCCATTATTTTCCTGTATTGATAGGATTTATAGATTTAGATTAGTAGATGCTTTTGGTTGCAAGTGACTGTTTGGGTCTTTGAGGGTTAAATAAGCCTGGACTTGTTTTTTCTTGCCAGTGGAGGAGAAGTCGACCACCAGTTGTACTGATGAACCTGTGGCTGCAGGCGAAACCCCCCAACAGCACAAAACCCTGTATGTCGTGCCGTTCCAGGAGGTGAAATTCAACATTTATTATGAATCGCAAATGCAGAGGTAGGTTTCTGTACACTCACACATCAAAAATTCAAAACTCTTCTGAAATAAGCACATTGATTATATTATCAATTTGTCAGGAACAACTTTATTTTCAACAGACATTACAAAAACATGCTATAAAGAAAAAACACACATATTCTATAATATAACCTAATTGTCACATATTATACAAAAGCATTCCCTATCAAAGTCTGTTTGTCTGTAGGTATGAAGTATATCATTTAGTGAAGTATATGTGCAGGTTGGGGTTGTTATAAGCCATTGAAGAAGGACAATAAGAAGGAATGTAAGAAAGCGTGTACTTTTCTTACTTTCATTTTTTACAGTGCAGTGTGACATTTTGCTGATTGCTGCTGCCTTTGGCCAAAATAGTTAACATTTGAACAAAATTACTCTTGTCTGGCTTTGAATGTAAGTCAACCTTTGCCATGTGTCGTTGATACTTTATTGTGTGAAAATATATTCCAAAAATCTGGAAAATCAGACATAAAATGTTTGCTTTACTTTTAATAAAGAAATAAGTTGTATTTAAACTAATGACTACACACAAGCGTCTTAACAACCAGTAACATATAAATTAAGAAAATCTGATGGTGGAAACATTCTAGAAACAATTTTTATTGCACAGACGTAGTAATAAAACATAATTTGAAGGACTGTATATTGAATTTCCACATCTGTATATATAGACACTAACAATATTTCCAGAAATAAATAAAAACAATTCCCCTGTAACACTCACAGGTGTAAATAAATAATACATGTTGGGTTTTTTGTTTGTTTGGTTCGAATTTTCAGTGAGAACATACCAGATTATCAGAGCAAATGTTTGCAATGCAGCAACATAAATATGTAATACAAGTTCATTTAAATATGAGGTTTCTTAATCCTTAATTCTGTTTTATTGCTGGAATCAGATTTTTATTTATTTATTTATTTTTTGTGGTTGTTGACATTATAATGTAAATGCGATACTATCAGATGAACAGTCTATGTCCTGAAGTGACGTCACTGCATCACACCGTTTATGAAGTAAATGTAATTCTTCCTCCTCCAGCACAGAAATGGGACGTCTGTTGCATTTCAATGACGTAAAAGTTGGATGAAATTCAACATGACCGTACAGACTGAAGTCACATTGTAAAACATGAATATGATATGAATCTAATTTTGGACCAGATATGAAAGTGTCCTTGGTAATTACAAAAGATATAAGACTGTCAAAAAAAACAGATATGGGTCACATATGGGCAAAAAAGTCAGTTTTGGTCACCTTTTTCCTGCAGTGTGAATGTAACTATAGTGTCACTGACCTTCAGCGTTTCCTGTCTGTATATTCACAGTGTTTCAGAGATAGCTGTTATCGGGCCCCCTAACCTTTTCAGAATTGGCTTCACATCAGTCGGGCCCCTGGCAACCATAAAGATCGGCTGGGTCCGCTCTGAAAATAGACTGGCCCGTCTTCTGCCTGTCTGTTTTGTGGCAAATACCAATAAGTAAGTTCTTTTATCACATAAAACCTTTTTTTCTATATTTGGTTTAATTCAGTATTTACTATCATGTGTTTAGGACATGCATCCTGTTAAAGGTTGTAGTGTTTTTTATACGAACATCCAACCATGCTGAAAGAATTCAACTAATTTTTGATGAACCCAGGTCAACAACAGATAGACTTTTACGTAGGAGAGCTGAGGGTAGAGTGTGACGTAAGTACCAGATCCACCAAGTCAAAGTAGGAATGACTATGGATCTGTAATAGGAACCATTCATAACTGTTGATAACCCGAAAAACTTCACCTACTGGATCTGTTACCTCCATATTGGACATCTGGACTAGACTAGGCCAGCTCAGATCAGTGGATGATAAACTGAACAGGTAATGCCATGGCTTCAAAAAGGTATTTATGGGGCATTTAGTTGAATATTTACAACCTCCTGGTAAGTGGTGATAAAATTTTCAACCTTTTTTGCAAATGTTGGTGTTCTTTCAGCAGATTTACAGTCATCTGTTTTTCATTGTAGTCTGGTCTTTAGACCTGAAACGATTTGTGTGTTTGTCTGTCTGTCTGTCAGCAACTTTACACAAACTCTACTGGACTGATTTCCATGAAATTTTCAGGAAAGGTGCAAGGTGGTCCAGAATAGATCCCTTTAAATTTTGGTGACTGTAGGTCAAGGTCAAAGTCAAGGTCACCAAAAATGTGTTTTCACAATGATTAGAGATGGGGCAAATCAGGTATTTCCTTTTCATTCCTGTTTACTCAATTTTACATAGAGCTTCTTTTTACTGTCACTGTTGATGTGCATTAACATCAGAACCTGGAAGGCCAAATTTGAAGACTCTGGGTCAAAGGTCAAAATTGAATTTTGGATATAACTTTTGAACTATTCGTCTTAAAGACTTCCAATGAGCACCAAAATGCTCATCTTTCAATTCTGCATCTTGTTTGTATAGATTTTGACCTATTGTTGACCCATGAGGTCAGGGGTCACTCGGTCAATACCTGAAAAACTATAATGGACTATAACGGAAAAACAAGTGGAGATAGAGACTTCCCAGTGGGCATCTGATGTCAATTCAACATCTATATGACAATTTGATATCAGGTTTGATGTCATATTGATGTGGAATTGACATCAGATGCCCACTGGGTTAGTTACTATTACTGACAGATAGGAAACCTGGCATTGGCTTCAAAATGGCATCATGACCTTTGACCTTGAGTGAGCTTTAAAGGTCAAAATCAAGGTTATATGATTTTAAATGGTTGTAACTCAAAAAACAGTGGTGATAAGTGCTCAGTTACTACTGTTGACAGACTGGAAACTACAAGTAGGCCCCAAAATGGCATCATGACCTTTGACCTTGAGCAGCCTTGAAAGGTCAAACCCATAGTCTCGTGTTTTGAGAGGGAGACGTCCATTAAGAGCTAAAACATTTGCGTGGAGCGGGGTTTGTTGTGCCTAGCACTACTTGTTGTTGTTTATATCTGTAGATATTTCTATAAATACTTTTATACTGTTATTATTGTTGATATTTTCATATAGATATTTTTATATATGTCCTTTTACTTGTATACTTTTTGTGTCTGAGATTTCAGCTGGTTCTGAAATAAAGGACAAGTTGTCATTTTCAGATATGTCTGTCTCACAATTTGACTATTTTTTGCCTATTCAAATGATTGTTTAATCGAAAAAAAAATCTATGTAAATAATCAACAGATTAACTGATTGTAAAGAATAATCAACAGCTGCAACTTTACTAGTTTCTCATCTCCAGCTGTATGTCCATGTTGTATTTGCGCTCCATTGTAGATAGGTGCTAAAAAAAAAAAAAAACAGAAAGAAAGGGGTAAAAAACATCTGTGGGTTGTTTGGCTCATTCTTGGGCAGATCTGAGCACAGGATGCAGAGACTGAATGTTTGTAAAATAGTGTTAAACAGTTTGTAACAGTCTTGCATTCAGTTCTCATCATTCAACCATGGTACACTTAGTGACATCTTGTGGTAAAGTTGCAGATTGCAACCAACTGAATCCCCCTGTAGACCCTCTGTAGAATTCTTTCACTTTAACGAGTTACTATTTTTTTAGCCTGTCCTGGTCCAATCCTGGTCTCAACTTCAAAAACAGAATGATTCTCTTTTTGAAGGGATTATTTACTAATGAAAACATAATTATGAATATCATATTCCATGTCTGTAATAAGACCCTTCTAACATCCTCTGAATGTTACACATTACACCTGTGTTAATGATAGAAATAGCATATATTTTGTGCATTCATTTAATTTGCTTTCCTCTATTGAGTTAAATGTATATTTCTAGAATTTTTTCTGCTTTTTTTCTTCAAATTTAAGTGTTTGCTATAAAAGTAATTATAAAGAAATCAAACATATAAGTCACATGATTTCCGCAAAGCAATTAAAATAATTATTATTAAAGAATTACATTGCAAACTGATTAAGTAGTTAATCTATATGTAATTATGTAAATTACTCATATTTGCATCAAAACTAAAATATGAGATATCTGAATATGCGAAGTATTAAGATGCTCAGTGTGATCAGTTGTAAATGAACTGAAAGTGTGAAACAGGCAGAAATGGACTTACCTGTACACAACTGTGCTCTCCTGTGGACATGAATGTTATTGTCAGGGTGTCTCATAACCACAGTCTGGGCTCATTTCCATGTGGAAACTGTTAGTGACAGAGGAGAATTTACACATGTATCCTGTTCCTTTAGTGCATGAACATTTAGAATCTGCCATTCTTGTTTTTCCAGTTTGCAGTCAGAGCCCAGATGCGTGTGGTTGTACCAAAGTAAGTGTCGAACTCTCGTCCAAATCCAATATCCGTAATGTGTCTCTTCAGTTGACAAAAAACCCACTCCTAACCTTACAACTAGACTGGTGGCAAATAACAGCTAATAACTTCTTTTTTTTTTTTTTTTTATCTTTTCAGGGGAACTTGTGTCACTTCCTACTGGGACAGGTGGAGAAAACATCACATTTTTATATTCCACTGTTGAAAGACTCTGAGTGATTCAGATTTGGCATCTGAGGTTTTGTTGTTTTGTGCTTGCAGAGCTGACATGTGGAAAGACGCAGATGACTCTGGTTCTGCCCATCGGGTCTTTGACAAACATCAACATGGCCGAACTGCAGCTCAACAGCCCCACCTGTCCGGTTACCTACAACAAAACACACCTGACGGCAACCATCCCCCTGAACGGCTGTGGCACTAAGGCCGTGGTAACAAGCTTCACATATATATCACATATTCAAATCTTATTCATAGAACACCTACAATACAGTTCACATATGATTGATCAGCCACGTTTACAAGCTGAAATATCTGCTGGGAAATACACAGCCAAAAAAACCATGAATGGCCCACACTCAATATTCCACTGAACCGCCCTGAGCTTAGATTACAGGACACATTCACTGTGGCATCGTTTAATGGTTATGCAATGCCACCATAAATGTCACAACATCTATTTCCATCCAAGAAAACAAAAAACAAAAATGTGTCTGAAAATGACCAACTTGTCCTTTATTCCAGGACCCACTGAAACAACTACCACAAAAAGTATGAAAGTAAAACTATATATAAAAATATCTATAGAATACAAACAATAATAACTTAAGATGGAACTAACATAAACATACAGCTTTGTGGTGATCCTTGAGTCATGTGCATCACAATACGTGTCCATGTGAATGAACACAACAGTGGAACCAATGTATAGTGACAGCAAAATTAAGGAAATGAAACTTTGATTCAGGGAAATTGCAATCGGATCATTTTTTCAATCACTACAGTTGATTTATCATTTCAGTTCTAATCTGAACTATTTACTTAGTTCAATCCAGATTTTCTCTCCTTGAAAATTCACAAGACGTTACTTCACTAAAGAGAATAAAATACATTAATACAAAGTGATTTTTGAGCCACGTCAGAGTTGTATTAGCAGTGCTGGTGAAAACAACAACTCCATTACATGCTATTTCACATCATCAAACTACATTGTTTATTGGAAACCAAACTACATTGTACATACATTATTTGTATTTGTTTGTATTTTTGTACCAAGGATTGCATACAATTTCTTTGCACTGTGCAATGACAGTAAAGATTCTCCTCTCTTCTATAATTCTTTTTACTGTTTTAATAAACAGACCTGCAGTAGCACTCAATCAAATTATTGCTGAACTATGTCAATTTTAAGGATCTTTGGGTGTACAATCTTGTGTTCATTGAGTGGTTATTCCGCTGAATGTAGACTCTCACAGTATTTTTGCTCTTTTTCTCAGCACTCCGAATCAGAGCTGATTTACACCAACACCTTGCACACCGTGCGCACCTACACCAGGGTGATCCGCCGGATGCCCACCCTCATCCTGCCTCTGGCCTGTCGGATTCGTGCCATCAATGTCACGGGACCGAATTATGAAATTGGAATGCCCACAGAGAAGCAGACCTTTGGTGACTTTGATTTCAGGATAGAATTTTACTTTCCAGGAGAGGGACCCCTGCAAAATTTCACGCGCTTTCCCAGTTTTCGCAATATCGGCATACATCCTAATCGAGTGCGTCGAGAAGCAGCATTCTCCAGCAAAACCACCTCTAACAGTAGTTCTACCAGTGGAGTCATCGGATCCAGGATCAGCCAGTTGGACCTCCATCTGCTGTCCAACTGCTCCGTGGCTCGAGCTGAGATCTTAGTGAGCAGTTGCATAGAATCTGAGACCGTAGACTTTGCTGTATCCCAACCAATTCTGGAGCAAGGGTCAGTGCCACATGTAGGATGTAATTCAAAAAGAGCACATGTAATCCAATTCTGACTTACTCACAACTTTGTATTTGCACATTTGTCTCTCTTCCAGGTGTGCATCCAACAATGACACCTTAGAGATTATTACAACAACCCCCACCAGCAAAATCTACCGCCTTAATCTGACTGATCTGGACACCCATGGATCAAAAATGGTATGTCCTCCCATACAGCTGAACTCTGCACTATCTGACATGTTACTGCCAAGTTAAAGCTTTTGATTACAGGATGTTCTAAAAACTTGTGATGTGACAGTTGTGGAAAATAACTAAGTACATACATATTTTGAGTTACTTCATCATTTCCATTTTGTGCAACTGTATACTTAATGGTCATTAATGTACTTATAACCCAAGATGTTTATTTAACAGTTTTAATTTAATTCCTTCCTTCTCAGATGCTCAGATTAACCTCTTCAGACCTTCTGTCCTCGTATGAGGACAAAAGTTTCACAGCTTTATACAAAAAAAAAAAAAACTGTCCTCCACAAATGACATTTGATCAAAAAATGATAAAAATGCATCTAGAAAAAACTATTGAATCATGATGTATGGAATATAGGCAATTATTTAGTAAAAAAAGCCAAAGCTCGTACTTTCCTTGGTCTCAGGAGATTTGGATAATGTATCAAGCTTTTACAGTATAACACAATGTTACTATTAGTGGTTTCTATCTTTTTTGTCCTCTAGAGACTTTTACAAAGCACCATATGTAGTCCATGACTTTTCACCAGCTTCACAGAATTTTTTTCTTTTTTTCTTCTTTAATCTTTTCACATGGTTTCATCTATATTACAGTATGAAAGCCAAGTGTGTGTGTGTGTGTGTGTGTGTGTGTGTGTGTGTGTGTGTGTGTGTGTGTGTGTGTGTGTGTGTGTGTGT
>JAPTYQ010000018.1:23309732-23331476 GCA_029814465.1 Ostorhinchus cyanosoma | reverse complement strand
TCGGGGAGAACCACAGTGAAGGAGAGATCCACTCCCATGGACGGACAGGCTATAGATGCACCAGGACTGATGGACGTTAATTTACAGATAGATAGCGTATATGAATTTGAATTTTCTGAATGAAACAGTTGAGGATTGTTCTGGATGAGTTTATAAGTGTTAACCTTTGTGAAATGTGGGGAGGATAGGTAAGAGATGATATAAAAGAAGCAAGAATACAAAATAGTAAAATGAGGAAAAATGACAAGACATAAAAAATGTAATGAGCACAATGTAGATGCTTTGTTTTATTCAAGGAAGATCCAGCCTTTTGGTAGATTTGGGAGAGACGTAAAATTTGCAAGTGTATTTATAATTTTAACTGTAGATATACCTGTGATTGTGTACATAATATAGTAAGGAGTCGTTTTATTCAAGATTCAGAATGAACTATTATTGCACAATTATTAGAAGTATTAGAGCCAAACCATAACAAACTTATATTTAAAAAAAATAAAAAAAAAAGAGAGAAAAAATAAACCCACAATTGATAAAAAATATTCAGAATGTACAAAAAGACCAAGATGTAAGTCATCAGTTCCACCTCAGACAGCCTCTTAGTTGGCTGTCTTTACAGTAGTGATTTTGGCTACACTGCTGTTGCAGAACAGATTTGTAACTTGGGGTTTTGTTTCCCCTGAGTTCAGACTCCTGAGCTGCCTTCAGGATTTGTGGGAAATGGGATTAGATTGACTCGGGCTATTCAGTTGAATCCGTATTTCATTGATTGGACTGGAAGAAACAGACAACGGCGAGAAAGTGGCTTCAAGGTATTTTTTTTTTAGTTCCCACAGCAGGTTTTCCACCAATTGGTAACTGCTCACATAGAGTGAAGTCACTTTTGTTGGGTTTGATATTTACCTACTGTTACACAGGACTGTGAATGCAGCACGGTGCAGGGTTGGTGTAGGGTATTTTCATTATGAGGAAAGGGTTTTTTGTGTGTTTTTTTCTTTTCTTTTTTTTTTGGAATGGGTTTTTGAAGTTTCTGCAGGTGTTTACAAAGTCTAAAATCCAAAAATCTGAATAATTGGACATTTGTTAAATGCTCCTTTGACTGTTTTTAAACGTTGAATGGAAAATGTTGTGTGGCATGAAAAGTCATAGAAACATAAAAGCTTGTAAGCTGTCACAAAAAATCTTCTATCACCCACTGTTGTACTTTATTCACATCAGGAGCATTAAAAATTGAACATTGTACAGTGCGTCTGGGAAGTATTCACAACGTTGCACTTTTTTTTTTCTTGCATTTTCTTGTTACAGTCTTATTCCAAAATAGATGTAATTCTTCTCTTTACCTCAAAATTCTACACACAATACGTCCATTATGACAAAGTGAAAAATGTTTGTAAGGTAAGGCTGTAACACAAGAAAATGAACAAAAAAAAGTGTAGCAATGTGAATACTTTACAGATGCACCATGTCTTGTTAAAACCTAGAGAGCTTTCTTTATCATATTCAATTGTGCATCCAGTAGTTATAGAATTACTGGGTGTTTTTCAGGTGGAAAACATGTTTCATGATTGTTTGCTTTTACTTTAGGTTGAAGATGCCTTGTCTTACCTAGATCAAGTGAAGCTGCAGTTTGGAAATCAACCACAAGTTTATAATGATTTCCTTGATATAATGAAAGAGTTCAAGTCACAGAGGTGGGTTGTGAGTTTGCTATACTTTATAAATGTTTAGCATGTAGTAGTATTTTTGTGTTTTTATATATTTAATAAATATATTCTGTCCTACAGCATAGACACTCCTGGAGTAATCAACCGTGTGTCCCAGCTCTTCAAAGGCCACCCAGACCTCATTATGGGCTTTAACACTTTTCTGCCCCCTGGTTATAAGATTGAAGTCCAGACCAATGATCTGGTCAATGTAACTACACCCGGTCAGATCCACTACATCACACCTCATGGTATCTCAGTTCAGAACATCCCCGTTACTGGGGCATCGAGCCAACCTGCGAGCCACCACCAGCAACAGAGTGTGCCCCCGACCACATCCCATGTTCCCACCACCCCACCGGTCGCCACACAGCCCCCACCCAATAAAACCAGCAAGGTAATGTGCTACTACTGTGTTATTACACTCATTAGAACATAGTGGGGGTTTATAGATGGGGCTTAGAAAACTCCTGGAAAAGCCAAGACAATTATTAAACTCTTTAAGGATTTGTGAAAACTCATAGAATAAAATTTTAAGGAAATCCAAACTCTTCATCTTTGGGTGAAATTAGTTGTTTTGAGATCTATGCATTGTATTTGACATCTGTTTTTCACTTTTAATTGAGTATTAAAAGTGAAATGTCAACAATATAATCACATAAGACAATGTAAAGTGACCTAGAAATACATATGGTTGAAACTTGATCAGATGAGTAGATGAATACAACATTTATTAACAGTGATACATTGGTTTTAGTCATTTTTAAAGAAAAGAAGTCTAAATTCTATTGATTTCTGTTTCTTTAATTTCTTTTGTCCCCTTTGACAGTAAACAGAACACATTAGGGTTGTGGATCTAAAGAGCTTTTTGAGGATCTCAAGCTTTAGAAAACCCTTTTAGTATCACTTTTGTTCCTCTAAATTTTCATCCTTAATTTTTTTTTTGTTATAGTGAAATTCACACAAAGGAAAAACCCTTTCAGATTTAGAAACAGGACACTGACAGCGGATTTGACCTAAAGATTTTTCTTAGGCGTGTGTGATTTTAATAGGCTGTAATGGCTTGGTCATCAGTATTTGACAAAAGGTATTCTTACGGATTATTCAATTCCTATTAGTGACCTAATAATGTTTCTGAATGGAAAACATTTGCAGTTTAATTTTACAGTAACTCACTTAACTCTTCTTCTTTTTGTTATTAATGTCGTCACTTCTATGGCCATTGAAAACCTTTATTGGTCCTGAAAGTCAGTCACAGATGTAGACTGAAACCTTTCTATATGTCATGACATGCCCTTGTTCTCTCTTTATCCCATCAGCCATTGCAGTCTCCTGCCCACACCCCAACCAGCCAGCCCAACCCATCTATCCCATCCTACGCTTCACCTCGCTCACCTTCGGTTCAGTGCCAAACTCCAGTGAGCAGCACGCCAACTGGTGGGCCACCACTGCAGAACAACCAACCTGTGGAGTTCAACCACGCCATTAACTATGTCAACAAGATCAAGAACCGCTTCCAGGGTCAGCCAGACATCTACAAAGCCTTTTTGGAAATCCTCCACACATACCAGGTAAGGGATGGATAGGCAGTGTGAAAAATAAACAGGAGTCAAAGGCATACATGCAATGTTAATGCTAATGCCAACTTTCCAGAAAGAACAACGGAATGCTAAAGAAGCAGGTGGAAACTACACTCCAGCGCTGACTGAACAGGAGGTCTACACTCAGGTGGCAAGGCTTTTCAAGAACCAGGAGGATCTGCTCTCAGAGTTTGGCCAGTTCCTTCCTGATGCAAACAGCTCTATGGTGAGTCTTCCATTTAAATGTTCATACAAACCAAGATTGGATTCCACGTGTTCTTGCCTGCTAGCTTAAACCAAGGATGCACTTTTCGGTGACCCGTGTGGACTTAGCTGGCAAATATCCTGAGATTCATTTCATGGTATTGTCAATTAACTCTAGAAGGCAACTGTGGGTTCTATGAGAACTTATTACAGAAATGTTTTATTGAGTTGAAGACCGTCATCAGATGATGTGATACAATGGTGGACCACGGGTGAGAGGCAGAATAGTGAATAAATACATGTTCATTATCATGATAGGAGGTTCAACAAAATTTGTTGACCCAGTTTTGAAGAATATGTTAAATGTATGAACAATATAAATGACATGTAAACAGTTTTACAAATGTACTGAAATCAAATAAAGTGACATATTGTGGTGGATTGCGGAAATATGTTAGGAAACTGATGGCAGAAAAACAGCAGAGCCAAGGAGGAAATTTCACAAGCACCAACCATTCCAATTACACAGAGACTTGCGTTCTTTGGAAGTCCGTTCTCTGGAGCTGTTCTTACCAAGAACATAGATGGATTTTTATTCTTCTCCCATTTCAGTCCCAGGATTTCTTGCTCCCGTTTTCTTTCATGAGCATCTTCCTCAATCGGTTCCTCAGCTTGTCTATATATTTGCAGCAGACAAGTGCAGAGTTTGCTGAGTTTGCAAGTCTGAACTCAGCAAACTTTATATTGAGAAATGCCTATAATCTATTTGGATGTGCGGTCTTTATTCCAAATGGAGTATTTTTAAACATGTGGTATGTTGATTTATTAGTATTTTCAATGTATGCATCTCAGTTACAGTTTTCAGTACAAGGTAGGAGTAGAGACGCATGGGTAGAAGGAGAAACACACCTGCTTTTAAACATTGAGCCCATTTACTCGACCATAAAAAATCTGATGACTGTTAGTAACCAGGTAATTGTAATAATCAGATCTGATGCATTTACATGCTCTTCAGAAATGCAATAATTGAAAAACCCTGGTTTAGACACTACAGTCCATTACTTGATTTCTTTCAGTGTGTGCATGCATAGTGATGGTAGATTCAAACTTCCTGTTATTGTCTTCCGCTCAAGTTTGATTATGTAACTTTTCTACAATTTAATTGTTTTTACACATGTGCAGAAGAAAAATAATGAAATAAATCCAATTAACCTGTATACAATGCAGGAAGATATTAGATTATTGGGGAGAAATCCAGGTGTGGATTTCTCATAATCAGATTACTGCCGTTATCTGATAAAGCATATCTGATAATGGTGTTTACATGATCACTTGAATAATCTGATAACTCCAGGACTTGAATTATGATCGGAATATTAGTAGAAATGTAAACAAGCTGAATGTCAAAGATTTGGGTATTTGTAAATTTATAAAATAGAAGATTAATTCAAGGTCAAACAATTCTGCCACCACTAAGAAACGAATCAGGAATATAAATGAAGTATTTTTCAGTCACTATATAAAAACTGTCTGAAAACACTGCTGACTGATATAGGTAAAAACTTAAATAAGAATCTTCAGCCCAAAACTTTAATTTAACACCAGAATAGTTGAAAAATCATTGAAGCTTTGGACAAAACAATATCTTCTGTGCCTCAGCAGATCATTTCTCATATTGTATATTAAAAGCCTTTTAATACAATTTGTCATTTATAGATTTTGTGACCCTCTTAATTTCTTTCCAGCTGTTGAGCAAAGCTACACCAGACAGGGCCGAGTCTGTGCGAAACGACCACGGCGGCACAGTAAAGAGACCATTACTAAACAACAAACAGCGGCTGAGCCAGAACGGTCTGCCTATCAGGAGACCTTCTGGAATGGGGGCCACACCTCCCGTAAAGGTACACACAACTTTATCCTCTAGAAATTGGTTTGTGCCGTGTATTTTGACTGTGGCATTTTATAAAAAGACAAACATCTTCTTTAAGTGTCAATCAGTGGCATACATTTTAAATGGCTTGTTCTGAAGTAATTTATAATGTATACCTGAAGATTGATCTGAAGGTTGTTTTGCGTATTAGGAGTTTTATTTTTTGCTTTTAAAGTTACATCATGAATTTTTTTTTATGTTTCAGAAGAAACCAAAAATACTGGGGAAGGACCACGGAATGACTGAAGTCAGTAAACACAGCACAAGCACTGAAACTATGTTCTTTGAAAAGGTTTGTATTCTAATTGTACTCCCTGAATACTCATGATTATTACAATAAAGTCAGTAACAATGAAATCATCATGAAAATCTTCCTACAGTTATTCATCACTTCAGTGAAAATAATTTTTTTATAACAGGTGAAGAAGGCTCTCAGGAGTCCAGAGGCATATGATAACTTCTTGCGGTGTCTGCACATCTTCAACCAGGAAGTCATTTCACGGGCTGAGCTGGTCCAGTTAGTCATCCCATTTCTTGGGTGAGGACAGCAGTTGTACATCCTACGCATCAGAGACACATCAGTATTTAGAATCATATTCAGTAGTAATGACACAACTCTGTTGTTGACATTAATGAAACCAGTGTTTCTGTTGGGAATATTATCTCTTCAGTTTACTCACATCCCAGTACAATTTACAGAAAATTTCCAGAGCTTTGCTCGTGGTTTAAAAACTTCCTGGGCTATCGAGAGTCGAGTCACGGTGAGACAAGCCATGCTGAGAGTTTACCCAAGGAGCGTGCAACAGAGGGTATCGCCATGGAGATTGACTACGCTTCATGTAAAAGGTTGGGGTCGAGCTACAGAGCGCTTCCGAAGAGCTACCAGCAGCCCAAGTGTACAGGCAGGACGCCGCTGTGCAGAGAGGTGAGTCACCAGAGGAAGTCTGCTTATTATAGGTTTCTCAGTCTCAAACCTCTTTACTGACAGATGTATAAACAGCAGCAAATCCCAAGAGTTAAATTTCATTTGTGTTCATTAAAATAAGTTCATACAATTGGTTTCCTGCTTCTGCTGAGTGCACTGACATTAAATAAGGATTGTTTTCCGTGGAGTTTAACCAAGATGTCCTTTTTACAGGTTTTGAACGATACATGGGTGTCATTTCCATCGTGGTCTGAGGATTCTACATTTGTGAGTTCCAAGAAGACCCAGTATGAAGAGCACATTTACCGATGTGAGGATGAGCGATTTGAGGTAAAGAAAACCTATATCTGCTCCTATGTTCTTTGAGAATATTTCAGGATTCTCAAAGACCTATAAAAAGTTTTAAAAGGGGGTAGTGTGTAAGATTACACACTACAGTTTAAGATCTTCAAACTAATTTGTCCTACTCCATCACAAAGCTGAAGTTAAACTTTCCTCCTTGGAGGATTCATTTAGGCTCCAATTTAGCCCTACTTAAGCCTCATCTCTGAAACCGGCCCAAAGAAGCTTAGATCGAACTTGTGTTAAGATGTAGGAAGTTTTGTAGCACTTTCTCTTCTGTTTAGGAGCCAAAGCACAGTTGTAAAACCATTCTTTTACACTGACGTAAGATGAAACTCTTATTCATTAATATATGCAGGGAGACGTACTAAAACCTATTTGTTTGTACCCTCTCTATTTGGCTTCTTTTCCAGTTGGATGTTGTGTTGGAAACCAACCTTGCCACTATACGAGTCTTGGAAACAGTGCAGCGGAGGCTATCTCGTATGTCGGCCGAGGAGCAGCTGCGCTTCAAGCTGGATAACACACTGGGTGGCTCCTCAGAGGTCATTCACCGCAAAGCTATCCAGAGGATATATGGAGACAAGGCCCACGACATCATCGACGGGCTCAAGAGAAATCCGGCCGTGTCCGTCCCCGTTGTGCTTAAAAGGTTCTAATTTATCTATTGTCTGCACCTAAATGTTACTGCGTTTAGGCTCATAGATCAGTTGAGCGTAACCCATAAAGACCCAAACATCCACCCCAAAATCATCTACTGATCTAAAATGGTTATTAGATGTTGATCCTGTAATCCTATCAATATGTAAAATGCAGTTTTGTCATCTTTTCATGGTGATCAGATATGACCTATTTGGACTTTCATAGGCTCAGTAGTGAATGTGTAAACACCATCATCTTCTACATTGATTCACCAGTGAAACCCATGGAGTTTGATAAATGACAGTGGATGGAGACACTGGTTTATATATTGAGTAAATTATATATTTTGTTGAGTAAATTTTCCTAATTTTTTTTCTGATTTGATCTAACAAACTTGTACTCTGATGATCATGTAGCTGGGCATAAAAGCTCAAATTAAATGTGGGATACGTCCTGATTTTCAGGGAAAAATACAAAATGTGGAAGGATAATGTTATTAAAAATGGTAAGAAATCACTTGGAGAAACACAAAAAGGTTGTCATGGGTCTTTAAGGGTTTTTTTTTTTTTTTTAAACTTAGGATGGAGTTAGTGACTTAACATTTTAAGAATGATCAACTGAAGCACATCCAATGTAGTGAGTTATCCTGGTTGTTTTGTGCTGGGAACATGCACCATATGGACAAAAGTATTGGAACACATTGAATTTAGGTCTTTCTTTTCAAATGGGCCTGGGCTACAAAACAAGAATGACAAATATCAAAATATAGTTTTATATTGTGATAAATATCATTGCATTGGTTAGTTTTATTTAAATTGTTATCTTTCCTCAGAGATGGTTTTTACCTCTCTCAAAATTATTTTTTTTTATATCCATGACTATGATTTTAAATGTTCTACCTCTAAATTTTTTAAATATTTTTCGTGCTCTGACTGTAAATAATAATTTTCTAACAAACCATGTACTTTCTTTACATCTCACTTGGGTAGAAAAATCTCCCATTAAGCTTTAAAAATATTGATAATATCTCAAATCAGCATGAACAGAACATCTTACGATCTGTAGCCATGTGTCCCAATCTTTTTGGCCATATATTTTATAAAGGCTCATATTAATCATTGGTGTCTGTCACAGTAAAAACACAGCATTTAAAACTGTCTTTCCCTAACTAGCCGCAGGAAGTGAACATCTGTTTGTGAAAATATTTAGTTCAGTTTGGACTTCACATCAGTGTGGTTAAGATGAACCTTGTCCCTGTGGAGCAAACAAACATCAACACAGCTTTAGCATTAAAAGTAAAAGTACATTGTGACACCCTGGTATCATAGGCCACAGGGTTTTAACGGTGATTTATTCAGAACCAGTGACTGATGTGCAGCGCCTCATTCTCCTTTTCAGATTGAAAATGAAGGAGGAGGAGTGGAGAGAAGCGCAGAGAGGCTTCAACAAAATCTGGCGGGAGCAGAATGAGAAGTATTACCTGAAGTCCCTCGATCATCAAGGCATCAACTTTAAACAGAATGACGCCAAAGTGCTGCGCTCGAAAACCTTGATCAGTGAAATTGAGATGCTGTACGATGAGGTAAAGGTTAATTTCCTTATGACAGTAATTTAAAAGAAGTAATTACACTTTTTTTTAAATGAATTGGGCTACGGTTTGTTTTGTATCCATCTAAAAGTATGGTTTTAACAAGAAAACTCCGACTGATTGGTTAATAGTTTGAACATTTAGACAGTTTTTTTTTTTGTTTGTTTTTTTCGTTTTTGTTCAGTCTTTCAGTTGGATTGTCATTATATCCCCCAGTATGTAGATATACCAGGAATTCTGTCCATCCATGATTTTTGTCCAACTAATTTCTCGAAGGCTATTCACTCGATTCTTTTCAAATTTGACACACATGTTCAGTACCACTCGGAGAGGTGCTGTTTGATGACTGAATTAATTATTTTTTTTTGTACAAGTTTTTGAAAAGATTGAAAGTCAAGGCTTGGGCACAATAATGTTCATTAATTATTAATCCCTGGGCAGGCAGGTTATCATTGAGCTGGAGGGGCAATGTGTTGTGCATTGTTAAGCTTTGCCTACTTTTTCCACTTGATTTCATTTTACTGATATTTTGAGGTATTTAAATAGTTTTTGATAATATATGTTCTTTTGTTCAGGTATTTGATGAAATCACTGATAGAAGCTGAAAAAAATAATGTGGAAGAATATATATTAAATTACATTTATCTAATTCCCATATTCTACAAAGCACATTTTTTTCCAATGTATTTGCACTGTGTAGCAACCACAGTGAAATTTGAGGTGAAAAAAGTAAATGCATTCAATTCTATTTCATTTTAGTTCAAGCTTCTTTTTTCAATTTTTCCATTATTTCAGTTAGTTTTAGCCTTAGTTTTGTTACCTCTAATGGCCATGTTGTGTCCCCACCTGTGTCCTGTAGCGACAGGAACGTGCATCAGAGGAAACCGCTGCCCCGCCCCCTAGCGGACCACACTTGACCCTGACCTATGACGACAGTCAGATCCTGGAGGACGCTGCTGCTCTCATCATCCACCATGTCAAACGGCAGGTGGGCATCCAGAAAGAAGACAAGTACAAGATTAAGCAGATCATCCACCATTTCATCCCTGATCTGCTGTTTGCCCGACGAGGTGAGCTCTCGGATGTGGAGGAGGAGGAAGAGGAGGAGGAAGAGGAGATGGAAATGGAACAAGATGGACCCAAGAAGCACAATGGTCTCCCAGGCAACAATGTGTCCAAGTCGAAGCTCCTCTTCAGCAACACAGCAGCTCAGAAGCTGCGAGGCACAGACGATGCCTACAACCTCTTCTTTGTCAACAATTACTGGTACATCTTCCTCCGTCTTCATCACATTCTGTGCTCTCGTCTGCTGCGAATCTATGGACAAGCTGAGAAGCAGATTGAGGAAGACAGTCGTGAAAGAGAGTGGGAGCGAGAAATCCTGGGGCTGAAACGAGAGAAAAATGAAAATCCAGCAGTTCAGCTGAAGATGAAGGAGCCCAGTGAGTTTAAAATTTTAAAGTGGAGCCATATTTGGTGTTTTTGTTTTTTATCTGACCCTTTTTATCTCACCCTTTAGAATATCATGGGTGGGTTTTTTTTTGTTTTGTTTTTTTAAATCACCCCTGTTTAAATAATGGCATTCTCTGTTCTCTCATTCCAGTGGATGTGGATGTAGAGGACTATTACTCGGTGTTCTTGGAAATGGTGCGCAATCTTTTGGATGGAAACATGGAGCCGTCTCAGTATGAGGACTCCCTGAGGGAGATGTTTACTATCCACGCCTACATTGCCTTCACCATGGACAAACTCATCCAGAGCATTGTCCGGCAGGTCGGTCCTCTTTTTTTTTTTCTCCATAAAAATATTGATTGTTGTCTTACATTATGTAAAAACAGGTAACCAACACTTATACATTAAAATAATCCCTATAACCCCCACCTACCCACCCACCAACACAACGGCATCATACTGTCAGTGTAATGAAATATATTTGACAGTTACCTCTTTGATTGTCTATACAGACAAGTTTTTTACTAACTCTAAAAAGGTTTCTAGGTCTTATAAAAGTCTTCGATCTTTCCTTTAGGCAGGTGCATCAGTTTTTCAAGTTAAAGGTTAAAAGACATTTCTTTAATCCTCTGATTAGCCCTGGGTTCTTGAGAATCTTTCCATTTTAAAGAAATAACACATTTGGCTTGCAACAGGCAAAAATTCTGAAGTTTTCTTTTTCTTCTGATAACTTGAAACTGCTCAGGGAAGATGTGCAAAATACACAATTTTTTATCCACAAGAGTAACACATTCTGTTAATCTAGAAAGTAGCTTAAGAGACTCTTTCCAGAAGTTCTGAGGTTTCTCGCAGCCCCACATATAGGGTCAGGACTCTTTATTCCATCTTTTGTCCATGAAAATACTTGAGTTTCTGTATGTAACCACAAAGATTAGAACATGCTCCTTATTTAAAAAAAAAAAAAATGGAACCTTATAAAGAATAGAACATGGTTATAGTCATTTGGCATTTATTAGCTTTATTTAGTTTTAATGTTGGTTTTGATTTGTGTTAATAGTTTTTTTTAGTAGCTGATAGCCAATATGTATTATTGCTAGTTAATTTTAAAACATATGCACAGTGAACTAAAGACCAGAGCTACCTCAAACATATTTTTAATAGTTACAACAGTGTAAATGTCAACATGTTACATATAGGGTCACTTCAGCCAAGCTCTCATTACCATAGTCTATCATTCATCCCAGACTTTCTTCTTCTACTTCAAGTTCAGCTTCTTCAAGCTTTTGTGCTGCTAGTGTTTTATCAAACATAGTTTCATTTTTGGTCTCTTTTTGGATTTGGAATCCTGAGCCTTTTTGTTTTCACAGCTTCAGCACTTGGTCAGTGATGACGTTTGTTCACGTGTGACTGACTTGTTCCTGAGTGAAAGTGCCAACAAAGCCACAGGAGGCGCTATGTCCTCACAGGCCTCCAGGAGTACAGCAGAGGGCACCTACCAGCGAAAAGCAGAGCACCTTATGCCAGACGAGAACTGTTTTAAGGTACCCAAACCACAGATACCCTCATCCATAGGAATGTGTTAGAACATTGTATTTGTAGGCTTATCTTTTTTTTTTTTTTTTTTTTTTTTCTAGTTGATGTTTGTGAAAGGTCAAGGATCTGTTAGTCTGTCCATGGAGCTTCTGGACACAGAGGAGGAGAACTCTGATGAGCCAGCTGAGGCCGAGGTAAGAAACATTCAGTTTATATAGTTTAGTATAACAATATAATCACCTACTCATTAATCACACAATAACCAGCGACATAGTATTACATTTCTGTATTATTTAACTTTTTATGTGTGTTTGATGCTTTTTATTTCCAGATATTATATTAACTTCAGGGTTGTCCCTGGCTTTTGGGGGTGCTTAGGGGCACATGGTTGCGGTCTGAGGGTGATTCCCCCTATTTTAAAAAAATTGAATAAATAAAATCCATGCTTTGATTTCCTTCAGTTCAACATTATCTAATGCTGCAGCATGTTTTATTTACGGTGCGACTGTATGAAAAGCTCCCACCCACTGTCTCACTTCTTTTAAACTTTACCATCATGTTTCATTCTTTACAACCATCACCAACTATCCATATCCTAATACAATTTCTCTGAATGGAGCCAGTGCTCCGGATGTTTTGTTGTAAATGTTTTCGGGTGTAAAGTTAGTCTGATGAACCTGTTATGCAGGTGTGCAGAGATTTTTTTTTTACATATTTTACAAGCAACTGGAATGGCTAACAGAATCAGTTAATTTATCTTTGAACCTGCATCTGCTAAATATAACTTCCTCATCTTACAGCTGTATTTTTGTGATTTAACCTGTGTTTTCCAGCCTTAAAAGAATGTCTAACCACTCATCCCTTGATCAGTAGACTTTTTTTTTCTCCCCCTTCCGTCTCCCACAGAGGTGGTCAGACTACGTCGGCAGATACCTCAACTCAGACTCTGCATCCCCAGAACTGCGTGAACATCTGGCCCAGAAGCCGGTGTTTCTTCCCAGGTGAGGCCCCAGCCATGTTTCCCTCTTGTCTGCACACTTTGAGCTTCTGATCCGAAGCTCCAGTCAGCAAGCAGCGATCCCACTGCTCACGAGCCCAAACCAGCTGCCAAACACGGCTCATTTTTACAGATTACATCAGTGGCACTTTTAGCACAAGCTCGACCTAGGATTCCTTCTCTAAACCCAAACATCATAGAGTGTAAGAGGCTCTGCCTTTTTAATAACCAACCAGAAAGCGCTCAAGAAGGTTAATAAGTCCTGTTACCAGTGCATTTCCTGATTGTCTGGAGATAATCCCACTGAGCCAACGATGTGACTTTTCAGTTTATGACCTCACACCTCATGTAGAAGATTGCACTTTACATGGCCTTGTTTTTAAAAGAGGAATTTATTTATTGATTTAGTTCCTTTGTAATGGGGATTTTATTTATTAATCGTGAGGTTTTTAATAGTTTTGGCTTGATTGCGGTTTATGAACTTCCACCCTGGCATAAAGGAATGATTTGGTTTGACACTGTGTTGAATTGTAACAATGGGTTCCAGGTTTTTGTCATTTTATTTCTATTTTCTGCAATGTCTTTGACATGAGATTGAGAAAGTCTTTTGCAGAACTTGAATGACTTTGTTTTTAGGACAGCATAGTAAAGTCATGGTTTTCTCGTCAACCTTATACCCTTTGTTTGTTATTGTACTGCGATTCAAGGTTCTGTATGTGACTTAATCACTGTTTGCAATTATAAATGTTCAAATGTCTATTTGTTTAAGTCTGTTATATCCAGTGTTGTGTATATAACCATTTCTAGTGGAAACCGTGCACTCTCGTTGCAACTGTTTGTTGCGGGTGAGTTTGTTTTGTTTTTTTTCCACTGAACTGAGAGAGATTAGTGCTTTTTAAAAAAAAAAAAATAATAATAATAATAATCAACTCTGCTCATGCACATTATCTGCAACACTTGTACAGAGGAGTAGGGTTTATAAATAAAATGATCGTCTAAATTGTTTGTTCATATGTTGGTGTATTTCTTCAAAGTTGTGCATGGAGGTGTGGTTGTGTCCACTCTGTGAAATGCTCCAGATGAGTGTTGCACATAAATCCTGTTTCTTTTTAACTTTAATTCAGTTTTGTGTTTTTTCTTTTGAGATGGCTGTCCATTACCATGAACATTCCAAAGGACTTTTTAAAACAAAGTATTGTTTTGTCTTGTTTAACCCACTGCATAAATCTGGCGCAGACTATGATTTATCAAGAGGCTCACCCACATCTTGTCCTTTTTTTCCTTTTCATCAAATCTATGAGAGGTCAGCAGTGCACATCCAATGACACGGCCCTTCTCTACAAACAAATATCCAGCTGTTTCTTTTCTAGTTGTCTTGGGTCTTCATCACATGGTCATTAACACGCTGTCGGTGAAAGTATGTGAACATCCAAATATTTTTTTTTTTCATCTTATATTTTTTGATTGGTATCCAATAAGGCAGCAATTTTGTAGTGTTTGTTTCTAACACTTGAAATTGGCCTCCTTGTCATGTCTTTTAAGTGGAGCCCTGAATGCAAAAATATGCTTCATGGTTTCAGTCCTCGCTCACCTGTACCCTCTGTGGTAAGTACACATTTAAAACTTTCATTCAGGTGGCATTTTTTTGTTAATACCTGTTCAAAATCGGGATCCATTTCCAATTAAAAGCAATATCTGCTTGAAGTTGAATGTCGTGTCTGTGCAACGGTAGTGCACTATGAGGAAATACTACGACTGCTGCCTCTGCTGCTCTTATAGATCCACATTCCCCACGAATGATCTGACTCCCTATCTAATTCTGTTACTCGGTGAGTTGCAATGCATGGGTTTAAAAATATTTGCATAAAGGGACAGTCCTCTCAAATCATCCTTGTATCATGTGTATCAATTGTAATTGACCACATACCTTAGGCTTTAAAAAATGTGCAGTACCTACTGTCACACACAAACTCAGCCTCATTATATTGAAAAAAAAATAAAAGCTTAGAGATTTTATAACTTTGTTGGAATGTCTTGGTGACTTGTGCTGTGATCTCTTATTACTGGTATTCATGCTGTTGATCTCTTTGGGCCTTCAGGAACTTGCGAAGGATAAGGAAGTGCCAGCGTGGATGGGAGCAGCTGCAGCAAGAACGAATGTCCAAAGGTTCATCAGAGAAGCTGCAGGACGGCAGCAGCGAACTGAAGATGGAGTGCATGTTCAAACTCAACTCCTACAAGATGGTCTACGTCTGCAAATCTGAAGACTACATGTACAGACACACTGCACTGACACGGGCTCATCAGGTAAGAACAGATGATGACTAAAAAATACACAGCAAAAAAAATCTGTACTCATCAGACCACATGACCTTCATAACACAGTCCAGTCTTTCTGCCCTCTTTCAAACTGATGTTGATTTTAGAAATGATCATCCAAATCACAAACCAATTCAAGATGACATATCAGCAGACGGTCTTTCTTTCAACTTTGTGTTGAAAGTGCAGATGTCAAAGTAAAACTCTGTAGTCAGTTGTGTTGAAAGGCAAAGTAAAACCAGACTTAGTGTCATCATGTTTGATTTAGGGAGAGATGGTAAAGGCAGGCTTCTAATGGAAATGCTTGCATGAAATAAAAAATACATGCCACCACCTTTGGGAAAGTAAACTACATCAAACAATCAGATGTATAGCATCCTATGACATCTGATTGTTATAAAGAGTTGTGTATAGTTTTCTGAGGTGTAAAAATGGTTCATTGAACATGTTTGTCCATCACATTGTGACACCAGATTATATATAGTTTTCCTAATGCCTGAGGCGTTACCTGCATTTTCATGTAAATAGTTGTATATAACTTTATTTGTGAAATTTGTACTTATATTTTTCTAGTCTTCAATTTATACGTTCATTTTAAGTTATAAAATTGGTTCATTCAACATGTTTTGGGTGAAAAACAGTAAAGAGTCTTTTAAAGTCTTAAAGAGTTTTTCCTACCCAGATTTAACATTTTTGTGTTCAGTGTGTTATTACAGCATGTCAAATGAGGGGGAAAAACAAAAACTGTTAAGTCATGCAAGTGAGGTGATACAATGATACCAAATTAAGCAAGTAAACAGCTTTTTTTAATTATAAATATAAAGGCAAAGTCAAAAGTATTAAATGTTGTAATTGTCCAGTGGAAGGATCTGAATTGTTTGCTTAGTCAAGTTCAGGTGGGACTTTAGTCACAGGACAGTGCACTTACAGGTCTATAATAGACCGACTGCTCAGCAGTTGGGTATCTTTAGATAGTGGCACACCAATAGTAGGGTTTTTTTTTTTTTTTAAAACACAACAAAAAAAAAAACTCAAACTGGTTTGATATGATGCCAAACAATGAACTAAACTGTTATATAGGATGTTACCATTAGGTGTTGCAGTTTGACTCAGTCTAGATGAAATGAGACTGAATGAAAGTGTTTTGACTCCAGTCCACCAGGTAGCAGTAATGCACCTCTAACCTGTTTTGACATCTGCCAGAAAATACAATTTAAATGAGTAAGAAGCAAAGCTAAGTAGTGCTGCAGTAGTGGAGATCAGTCTGGCTATACAAAGCTAAAGCAGCTCCTTAATCAGCATTGTTTAGTGTGACCTCATCTACATTTTCAGCGGTTAAAGCCCAACTTGTAGTTTTGGTTTCCTGATAATGATAAAGGGTGATTCAGCCGGTTTGAGGAAATCAAACAGGTTTAAGCTGCCACATCACAACAGCAAAAACACACATTGATGCAACTCCAGCCAATAGATACTAGGCCTGTGACGCAGAAAAAACTGGCTGTGAAGTAAAGTAATACCCAAACAAAAAATGGTGATGGTTTAATATAATGTTCAGTTCCAGGTTTACTGAATAAGGACTTTCATCTCAGTTCAACAGTTTCAGTGAATAAGTATAAATGTCAGACAATCATGTTTGTGGGAACTGGGTGGGTCGATAAAGTCAATAAATAACCTGTCAACTCTGTCCGACTTCAAATCTTAAATCCACTTTCCACAAATTCTTAAATCTACTTTCATTGTCATACACCAGCAGATTTTAAGACAAATGACTGAGTTTACTGCTGTTTCACTTGATTCCAACAGATGGCACTGTTCATATTTAGGCTGGACTAAAATAAGCTGCATCCCAAATGTCAGGTTTGTAACATTAACAGTTGCATCAGAACAGAATCAAAGATGGGATGAATGCATTAAAAACGTCAGAATTTTAACCATGAGTGGACATCTTCAAAGTCTGTTAGGTTGATAAGTCTATAGAGTCATCACTCAACTGAATCTAACAAAAACACAAAGGTCTGTAAAGCAGTTTGTCATGTTGACCTATGTATGCAATTCAGCACTATGTGTTTCAGTTCAGTTTGTGTGCTTTAACTTTCATCCAAACCAGTTTGGCCCAGAAATAAAACCCATTGCTCTGCTGTCAGTTCATGAATCAAGATGAAACTATCCGCTGGATTATATTAGTTTGTTCCTTCGATCAGTGGTACAAAAGCTGTGCGTCCCTTTGTTTAGTGATGATTTTTGTAATTTTTCAACACCAGATATGCAACTGTAGCAAATAAGTTACAATCAGTACAAAATATCAGTGTTTTGACTGAAGCCCATGGGTCAGTAGTGTCAAACATGCAGCCTGTGGGCCAGAACTGAAAAGAAAAGAGTCCAGCCCACCCTGTAATTTAAGAAATGCAAAAATTACACTAAAAATATAAACAGCCAAGATGCAAAAAAAAATTTTATTCAGGGGTCACATTCAGAACAATGTGAACTAAAGTGGATCAGACCAGTAAAATACGATCATAACCTATAAATAATTACAACTACTTTTTTTTTTTTTTACTGTCAAAAAGTAAAACATTTTCAAACTATCCTTTAACAAAAAATGTCAAGAACCTAATATAAACAACCTAAAATGTCTGAAGAGAAGTGCAATTTAAACATGTTTTCTGTATTCGTAGATTCATTTGATCTTTAAGTTGTAATGCACGTGTAAATGATAAACTGAGGCATAATATTGTTAAAACTGCAATTTTTTCTTCTAAGAAATTTCAGGTTGTACATGGTTGTCCAGGTTATTCAATTTTCATAATATAGCCCAATTTAATGTTTTTCACACTAAAACAAAGAGAAAAATCTGGATTACTATTTATAGGTTATGTTATTATTTTTCCAACCCATTTGAGATCGCATTGGGCTGTATTTGGCGCCTGAACTTAAATGAGTCTGACATCTTGACTCCCATAGCTTCTCCTAGGATTGGGCAACTAACCTCAGATAGTGTCCTGAGTTATGAGTGACTCCAACTCTGACACTGTCTCATTTAGTTCTCATCCAGGTCTCTAATATTACAGACCAAGTCTAATCTTATGTTCACTAACCTTTTTTGTGGTTTGTTTCCAGTCCCATCAGCGTGTCAACACTCGGCTGCACAAGCGCTTTCAGGCCAGGTTGGATGCTTGGGCGAAGGAGCATGTGACCAGTGACATGGCTGCCAACAGTCAAAAGTGGCTGATGGGAGATGAACAAGAAGGTCTGCTGCCCTGCAGCACCACCTGTAGCCCTGAGGTCCTCCATTATCTCAACATTAACAAGTACCGAGTGAAGTACCGAACACTGTAGTACACGTCCTGTTCATCACAACATTAGCTGTGACAGTGGTCGCCTTTACACAACAGACTGCCAGTGACGACTTCAAACACGGCTTCATGAGGACTCTTCCAACCTGCCATTACTGCATTCAGCTGCCAAAATATTAAGAGGTTGTCCACAATTCACACAAGGACATTGGTTTTCCACTTCTTGCTGCTGGATCCAATTCTGAGGCTTTCAAAGCTTAGACTGCAAAAATGTATTTGTAACAATAGTTTTACATGTATTGCTGTCATTATATTCCAAAAGCCAACTCGTTACCCTATCAGGAAATTCATAGCAGAATTTTACCAGAGAGGAATTTCTATATAGACATCACATCAACACATGGTGAATTACAAAGAATTTCCATGGTTTGAGGACTGCTTTATCACTTAACCGAAAATAAAACAAAACACCTCAGATTTTCTTTAGTTAGTACGAGCAAGTACCCGTTACCTCTGTGACAATGTGTGTAGTTGGACTTGGAGCTTAATCCGGCCTCCAGCTGTAAAGTTGTACGTATAGTTTGTGAATGTTCTCCTTCTTGACGGTAATGGTGCTAAACTGCACTGTACACCAGTCAACTTCATCTGCTGGGTGTGTGGCATTGGTAAAATGCTTACAGAGTGTATTCAGTACAATAAGTTATGACTGCCCAAACACTTTGTGTAAATACGTTGTTTATCTTTTTTCCTTTTTTTTTTAATCAGATGTCATTGATGTGTAGCGGACATTAACACAAATAGATTCCATCTTTAGCTAGAGGTTGCAGAGAAGTTTATTAAGAAAATGCAAAATTTTATCTGTTTTTTACCAAAGGATGTTTAGAGACCTTTTTGTCTGTGCTCTGTCAATACGTTGTCCTTGTTTCGTAGAAAAATTACAAATTTTTTATGTGTTTCAACACAGAACCCTTCAGCGCTTTTTCTACTTTTCAGTCTTTAGCATCACTTGTGGTTTTAAGATAATTGAATGTAGCCGAGAAGCAGTTAATACTTTGGAAAATAACAGCAGGAGTGTCTGTTTTTCAAAGTCTTAACAGATCCGTCAAGTTTTCCTCAGATGTTACCGAAACTTTAAAATCTTTTGGACTTGGTGGGCTTGGCGGTTTTAGAAAGTATCGGCCACAAATAAAAAGATCTGTAAGAATTGTGTATATTTTTCATGCTCAGTGTTGAAATAGGCCTGTACGTGAATGTCAGCCATGTGATTTGTGTGTAATTTTAGGACAAAGAAAGCAAGCAATAACTCTCTCAACTGCAGTTTATCTGAGCTGTTGGTTGTGTCTCATGCTGAAATACAAATGTAAATGAATGCGTGAATGAATCCCTTAAAGAAGGGACAGACTCGATGGAGTTTTATTGCCTTTTCCCCTCAAGTTAGTTATAAACAGCAACTGGAAATGTCCGTACAGATATTGTAGATAATGTAGGATGAGGAAGAAAAAGAGGCTTTTATTGTTTGCTGATAATCCTTAGGATGGGTAAAGTTCAAAACAGTTGAATAAAGATGCAGGATTTACTCTGCGTTATCTACTTTTCTGAAAATGGAGACGTTAATTTTCCAAGTGGATCGAAGTGCAGCCGGGTTGGAAAAAACAAAACAGACATCTGCCTGAAAAGCTTTCACCCATTTAAGGCAATGATCGGTAACATAACCAGCTACAGACAATCTTGGAACAGTTTATTACTTGGGTTTTTATTTTTATATTTACTGTGTTTAATATTGGAAAAAACCACAGGATGTCCCGGGAGCTGACTGTACATAAGACTTTGTTTGTACCTTGTTTAAACGTGTCCTTTCTCTGACTTTTATGACGTTGTACATGAGTGTAGTATGGTGTTTGGCATTAAACTTTCCTTTGAATAGATTCAATTTCATTTGACTGTTTTCTTTTCTTTCATCAGTTCATATCTGCAGCCTCTTCAACCTGACCAAAGATTTGGAAAATTAACAAAATGTGATCACAATTTGACTTGGATCCAAACAGAAAAATTAAACAGAACAGCAAAATGTATTTAGTTTTATATCAAAGCAGGATGTATTTCTATAGCATGGAGGTCTTGCATCATTTATGTGTATTTATGGCCATCTGTTTGTTGCAGGAAATGTGAACTTGGAAAGATGCGGAATTACTCTCATGCTCGAACGTAGATCCGTGTGCAAATCACATCATCGGCTCCAAAGATCTGAAATGAGATTGAGAGAGAATAAAATTTATTGACATAAGAAACTGATTATGAAGTTATTTCCCAGCAAAAGATCTTCAGAAGAAAGATTGGCCTCGTCCACACTAAATATATTTCTCTTTAGTTTAAAATATCTCCATGCAGTGTAAAAAATTCCAAAAAACCACTTGGAACAGGATCAGATGCAGCAGATGTGGAGGCTTTTGCACGTCAGTGAAATGGAGCTGCAACGCTATTGGGAAGTGCAAAGAATCAATGGGCATTTTTTGTATTTCTCAGAAATAAGCACTTTAGAAGGTGTTTTGGGGTTAATCATCTAAAATACTGTTAGTGCATGATAGAGAGGCTAATGTGTCAGTGGAAACATTACAATGATTTTGTTCGGTTAAAAATATCCAAGTTTTGACGACCTCGATCGGCTCCTCTGGATGTGGAGCCGACCTGCACAGGAAATCCATTTTTGTCACTTGCTAATATTTTTTCACTACCTACAGCTCATGATCGTATGTTGCCTTCATGTGCTATGGGAATTATGGTAAATACATATGAATTCAAAAATTGCACCTGAATGCCTCATCATGTTGTATTTTCCACTGTAGAACTGGGAAAACATTTAAATACACGAGTTGCCGAGATGAAAATAACCTCTGACCTTTACATGGCGCAGAGCAATGAGGGATTAATCACAAATGATAAACGCTGCTTTTATAAACATTCTGCTGCTATTAGTGGATGATTTTGCATATTTATAGTATACACAATTTGCAAAACACAGCTTTACAAAAAAGAAACCCAGAAAACAGGAGTTTGCATGTTCTCCCTGTGTGTAGGTTATCTCCTGGTAGAAACGGATGCATTAATAAGTGAATTAGTTCAGCTAAATAGGTTCCATAGGTGTGAATGTGAGGATGATTAGTTGGTCATATCTATCTATCTATCTATCTATCTATCTATCTATCTATCTATCTATCTATCTATCTATCTATCTATCTATC
>JAPTYQ010000018.1:23285859-23296666 GCA_029814465.1 Ostorhinchus cyanosoma | reverse complement strand
CAAACCACAGCCTCCGCCACACACACACTCTCGCACACACACACACACACACACATGTTCCTAATGGTTTATCCTCATTAGAGACTCTGCTGGATCGTCAGTGCATTATCTCATGTACAGGATCTGTCTCATCTAACTTGGGTTAAATGGAACTTAACTGAGCATTTATTTATTCTTTATTTTTTTTACATATTTTCAGATCTTTAAATGTTTAGACATGATGTTTTGTCAGCTGCTCTTTAATGTAATGATGCAATACAAAAGCCTCATTACTGATTCACTCACTGGTCATTTTATTTATTTGTCTTTTAATCATTTAGTGAAACAGACTTCTTGTAAATGTGTCTCTAAGAACCAGGTGATGCCTTTACCTTCAATTTTCCCATCAGTTTTTTGTGTTTTATTCAGAAGCATCCTCAACTTTTAGTTTATTTTACTTTAGTTTCAACATTAATTTAAAATTTTTAGGTATTATGAGGAAGGATAAAAGTAAATGTTAAGGGTAGCACTTGGTGTATTTTTTGCTATCGTCAGTCCTGTAAAGTCTTTTGTCTTGTGTTCAAAAAGTTTGAGAAGCCTTGGCATTTTGACCAAAAACTGATATAGAAAACACAGAAATTAATAAATGAATGAATGAAGCAAGATACGTAAAATATTGTGTTTGATGCTTAAAATTTCCAGGTGATGTTTCACCATCCAGTTATACAGGAAAACTTTAAGTACAGAAATGTGATTTACAAAAACAATGGCCCTATAATGAGCAACGAGCTTTCGTTAAACGCATAAATGTGATTTTAATAATAGGTTCAGTATGTTTAAGTTTGCATGCGCTTATGCGGAGTTAGTGTCGGAATATGTTTTGTGTTTGGAGACAGACATTTGTTGACCCGAGAGTCCTTTTCTAATAGTGAGCTAGTGCTGTTGCTGTAGAGGAGCAGAAGAACGGACAACAGAAGGCAAACTCTTTTCATTTATATTACAATCAGTGGTGACAGACGATGAATTTTTTTCACCCACTGAATCATGGATGTGCACAGATGATGTTTGTCACTTTAAAAGATAAAGTCACGAGTCAAAAATTGCAGTTTGTGGCAAAACTGAGACTCAGACTGTGAAAATGTACTGTATAAATCGTATCGTCTGCAAAAGCCACAGAAATGTCGTCATCTGCAGTTTCAGGAGGATCAGACGTGTGGGTAGTTTTACCTTTACTGAGTTAGAGGTTGTGTTGTTGCTCTTTCACATATTAATGGGAATTTGATCATGATAACACAGAACATGGAAGGAAGGTGCAGTAGCTAAATTAACATCCTGTCTATGAAACTAAAGGGGGGGGGGCACAAATATTTCAGTTTGCATGGTTTTGATAGTTTTTTATTCTGTTTTTGAAGATTTATTTTCAGTTTATCATTTCATAATTTTCCCGATCGCTTTGTTTAGAAAAGCTTTTCTTTACTTTATCGAATAGTTAATGAAATAACACTCACTTATATTTATTCATACTTTATACTATAGAGTTTATACTGTAGAATTTTATAGAATTACAGCTGCACATCATAATCATAGCACCTGAACATTCTGCATATTTTTACACTCTTAGCTTTTTGTGTGTGTGATTTTACTGGAGTTATTTTATTTTTCTGTTGCTGACAGTAAAGCTTATTTCTGTTCCTTGTTGCAGCTCTGTTTAAAGCAAAGGTTTGACTGTTCTTTAAAAATTAAAAGGCTTAATATTGTAATAATAATGATTTTCTGAACTCAACCAGACGATTCTACACATTTTAAAGATGAGACATGAAACCCATTCCTTCCCCGTGCACCTTTTACTTCTTTAAGAATGCAAACGCTGCAGAGATCATCCCCAGTATTTGACAGTCCAACCTCCTCCTCGCACATATTCACAGCCACCTCCATCACATCCCATGAGAATGAGAGGCCCTCGCTCTAACCCCGGCTCTGTCCGATTTGTTTCCTCTCTGACGGCCCCTCATCAGTCTTTTTGACAAAGTGCCTCACAGACACCGCTTGATAATTAATGTATAGAGCAGGGCAGGGAGCACTCCGTCATCCCACCAGGAAGTGTCAGCCCTGCCATCTTCACAAGGCCTCCTTGTTTGTTTCATTCATCAGTTCATCTGTCTGTTGGTCTCTGGACACTTTTATTTGCAAAAGGGAAAGTGAGCACATGTATCCAGATGAAGAAAGAGGGAAGTTTGTGACAGGAATGGGAAAAACATGAGGTGTGAGAGCATGGTCTACTGCCATCTACTGCCCTGTTTGAGAAAAATGTCACATGTGACATCTTATAGTTTTAACTGAACTGTTACTGTCATTTAATGAAATCAAATCGGATTTATCTTTATGGACAGTGGCATAAATCAACACTATGTTATATTCATTCAGTATCGTCCACACTTGTATGAATTCATAGAATTTGCAGTACAACATGCATGAAAAAAAGCAAGTTAGAAGGAGTAAAAAGAACATATTTCACTTTAACCTTTACTTACTTTATTAAAAATACATATAATTGAATATTTTGAGGTCAAATGCCAAATATTCCTTGAAATAACTTTATCGGCCATAATGGAATGAACCAGAAATGTTAGTTTTGACATTAACCAGTTTTTTCTGTGGTGAGTGATCCACATTAACCTATAATATTATAATATGCACAGTTCTTTTGTCCAGTGTCTTGTCTTATTATGGTAAAAGTTTGAAGATAAAAGTTAAACTACAACATACTAAATTACAGATTTTTTTGTACCTTTTGGATACAAATATTTAAAATAATTACATTCCAGACAAGAGGTGTGTCATTTATGGTATTTTCACTGCTGTCAAACATCAAAATGGGTCAGATTTAACTATGTAAGTGTTATAAGGCCAGAATCCTCCAAGTCACATTACAAATTGAATATTTTTCTAAACATTTAAGCTAAGAATCAGAAATAACCCTGTGGATTTGAGCTAGATTAGCTTTACCTCAGTGTGGACTCTTATCTCATTGGCTCAGATAATGGGATATGACCTTTAGTGTCACAGTGTCACCTTTGATGAGATGTATGATGCCCCTCGGTTAGAAGGACGTCAAGTAAACACATTAGCCTGAAACGCAGAGGCAATCCCATTTTCTCCTCCAGGACTCAAATGCATAGTAAAGTCCAGGAACAATACAGTATTGACTTTTTGATATAAATGTAGCTCATAATGAATTCACACTAAATGTCTGTGTGCGTTTTTAGGGATTCTGCAGAAACATTACACATTTTCCCTCTTTACTTTGAATTTGGTTTTTCAATCAGAACAAAAAGGTCCTGAGGTTTGGAGTTTGTTCAAATCTGGTTCTTTTCACATCTGTGTGTTAAAAAACCCCAATAACACACAGACAAAATGTATCATCCAATATTACAAACAAGACTGATGGAGATCATTTAATGCATTTATGAGCTAATCCTCTGCCCCTATTTTCAGAAAATATAAACTTCTATAATATTTCATGTATAATGTGTAATTTACCAGATCCACTTTTCATTCATTCATTCATTCATTCATTCATTCTTTCTTTCCACCCAGGTGTGCCCTGGATGTGTTAGGACTTTTTTTTTTATTACGTAAATGTTGTTTAATTTTCTTTTAACCAATATTGACTGAGATACCAAAGGACCACCTCTGTGAAACATGCACATTCTGTAACTTTTTATGATACATTTAAATGTTTGGATTCCTATCTTTCCTGTACAGTATTCACTTCATCTAGTTTTAAGGCTCATCATCAGATAAAATATCACTGTATGTCAGCTGACAAAGTGTGGCAGAAAGAGTCAAAAATACTCAGTGTACATGTGACACTACTGTCAGTAACAGACGTTGAACCAGAGACAAATGGATTTTTCAGTTGTAACATGACAAAATGTAAACGATCCCCCTTCAAAATGTTGGAAGTGTAAAACAATCGGCTGATTCGACGTAGTGACGATGAAATTTCAATGGAAACCGAGCAAAAATCTATATTGCCTGTATCTCTTTGAATGTGAGACCAGGTTTTTATTAAATTTTGAAGAAAGGGGTAGAATAATACCAAAAGAAACCAAAAATCAAAGGAAAACACTGATATAACAAGCGCTGCCAGGCCCAACAAACCCCGCCCCTCTCAAACGATTTACCTGATTTGCTCCATCTCTTATCATTGCAAAAACACACTTTTGGTGACCTTGACCTTTGACTTCCATTCACAGAAATTTAAATGGGTCTACTCTGGACCACCTTGCAACTTTCCTGAAAATTTCATAGAAATTGGTCCTGTAGTTTTTGTGTAAAGTTGCTAACAAACATACCACCAAAGAAAATAAACTCACCTCTCCCTTCAGGGGGCGGGATAATGAAGTCATTTGATTATAATAATAGAAGGGCAGATACATCCCTCCATTACACAGTTGTCCAGATTGACTATCTAGACAAAAACTGACAAAATCTCCTGTTGTTTCTCATTTTTACTGTTTAATCCAACCATCTTCTCCCATTCAAACATTTTCAGTATATGAGTCTGTGGTTTTCCAGTGTCAAAATCAGCCAAACACAAGTTATTAAACCAGACAATACGAACTTTGGCATGAGACCTTTGACCCAAAGGGGACGTCAACTATAGACAGTTCACATCTGGATCACCTATATACTCCACAATCATTCCTCCAATTAGGAAACGCTCCAGTGTTGCATGTATATAAAGTTATCTATATTTACATTAATTAGACCCATTCTGTTGAGTCTCACTGAAGTCATACTTTTATAGAATTTTAGCCTCAAGCTGCTCTACATGACTTATGACTGTCGACGTAATGACAACATAATCAAACATGTGAACAGTATTTCCTTAGATTTGGAAATGATGCTTTGATCTATAAAATGTTGGAAAATGGTTCAACTGTTTCCCGAAACACAAGATGAAATCCTCAAATATTTTCTTGGTCCAGAATCCAAAAATGTTGTTTACTCAGAAAAGAACAAAACAGTCAAAGGCGCATATTGTCATGACACAGTCACATTAGACATTTAAAACCATACATTCTTTAAAACCACAAAGCATTTCAGCATAAAGACTTCACTAGAAAGAAAGAGCAAATGGGCCAACAGTCCAGACCAATACAAAAATGGGTTTTAGCAGGTCCAACATGACCATGCAGAGACAACAGAAAGCAGTTGAATAGTTTGAAGAGGGCCTTGTTTTGTTTTTTTAGTGCATTTACAGTACATCCTCCTCCAAAAAGAGCCAAGAAAGTACTCTCTTTTCCACTGTTTTTGTATTAAATGTTCAGTTAAGTGACATTGAACAGGAAAGAAACTTGAAAAGAATTAAAATGTAAAAAAGGAGGGGGGGGTTCATATGAATTCAAAATGATTACCTAAACAGTATCATATTCAATAATTTTCCCTTCCACATCACATCACATCACTTTGATTCTTTATGAACATTATCTGAAGCCAGGTTAAAGAGGTCATATTATTAAATGTTATCCTTTTAACAGAAACTGCTCCTCCATCCAACTTGATGAAACATCACAAACTTAGTCACAGATTCAGATTCAGTCATGTTTTATTGCAGCGAAAACAAGACATCAGGACGACACATGATCAACACATGTATTCAGTACATGACTTATGACTGTCGACGTAGTGACAACATAATCACATGTGGAGTGACTGGAAGTGACAAGAAAATAAACATTTTAATTTGAGACAGCCATCAGACAATGGTTCTTCATCCGTCTCTGAGGTCTGCAGGGGTTAGCAAAACATGTCTGTGAAAGAACAAGCCGAAGTGAAGCTCTGCATGAAAACTGGTTTCCCTTCAGTGTTTCTAGTTACTGCATACTCGGTGCGGTCTGAGTACATTTCTATTTAATTGAAGAATTCAGGGGCTTTTATGGCTTTGTGGAAGAACATCAGACTCAAGAATGTGCCTTCAACGGAACTAAACAAGCCTGTTGTCATTATCATCCCCATCATCATCCTCTCTTCATCATTAGAATCTCTGCCGTGACATTTTTATCACTTGCACCTACTTAAAGAAAAACTACCATCAACTCTACAAACTGATCAGATCTGAGGTTGTACTCCATATCTTCACAATGCATTTCCTCAAATAGTGGCCCAGGCCTTTATTTTCCTCAGCTGCAGAACATACCAGGCCTTTATTTGAAGAACAATTCAATGTTTTCTTATTCTCTTTCTTTAATATGTAGAAATGGTCCTCATTTGTATTCACTCCTGTTTCATTGTGGTTTTAATACAACACTTCCTTAACCTATTGAAGTTTGAGTGGATAAATATACAAACAAATGGGTCATTTATTTGTAACGCACTGCACTTTATGCATTACCATCACTATTGGATCAAACACACACACCTGCAGTGACTGAAATCAAAGAATACTTAAGATAACTGATATTGAACATGTTGTTTATATTGTCTGTAATAAATATACGTTCAATTGATGGCAGAGTGGGGTTTTTCCCATATTTTTGTTATTACTATTTTTTTGCATTGCGGACCAGATTTTATTTGTTCATGCCAATCCAGGGTCATTATGAGAGACTCAGCTTTTATTTAAGGGAATATGGAAATCACCTTCCCTGAAAACTCATTGAATATAAAAGGAATAATGTGTATATTTAAGCCACAATAATCATTCATTCACCTACTCATTTTCTGAACCACTTAATTTTCAAGAGTGTCCCGGTTCCTCATGGGACCCACAGTAATTAAACATTATTAATCATTATCAGATAAACAGAGTAACCCAAAATACCATGATATTTTCAACTCTGATTCTGTGGTAACAATCCAAAAATAAGAGAAAATAAATTAGATTTTCTGCATCTTTTAAGACATGTTCACACAATTTTACAAGTATACAATCACATTTTGTGCAGAAAAGGATAAAACATTTACATTATTGCACTCACAACAGGGAAACTGCCAACTTATCCTTCAGCCGACTTCTCCTGAGCAAGACAGCATGACAGGAAAAGTCCACTTTATGCACCGTTATGTGTATGATACCAATGAGAAAGCATACTATTATAAAAAAAAAAAACACTGCTAATACATCATAATGTTGTACTCTATGCATGACTTCGTTTTGAGGTCACGATTTCACGATTGAAAACTGTAAATCAAACAGATCCAGAACACAGAGGCTGTAGGATGTTACTAGAGTTTAACACAACTGGTTTTCTCACATGTTCAAGAAATGAAAAGCAAAAAAAAGAAGCAGGGAGTTGATTTGATTTCACACTATGAAGGCAGCAGCTTAAAAGGCAAAGAAAAGAACTGTGGAGCAGACATGGCAGGTCTGTTTGGTGAGGAAACCAACACTTTGGAAACATCTGTTTACTGTTAATAGTCGATGTGTCATCATGAGTCATGTGACCTGTCTCCGACCCTGATCAAAACCAGGTTTTTATGTGGGAACTGACCGAAAATAGGTTAGTGTCAGGGGTTACAGCAGCAGCGTTTTCAGTGATTAGTTCCATTCTTCCTTATCATTCAAACATGATTGTGGAGCAAAGATGAACTTTCTAAGGACAAAAATAAAAGTAGAGAGTTTTATCATGTCTGTAGTTAAAACATCGTAGTGACCGCCTATAACTTCTCTAAAAAGCACAAACCCTGTGTAACTGCAGAACTGATAATGCATATGAATCTGGAGCTCAGTCAACATTAAATCTAATGTAATTTAATTTAATTTCATGTTGGAAAACTTGGCTCTTTTTCTTTAGCTGCGCCTTTAAATAAAGCTGATCTTATCATAGACGAGGAGTGTGTCTGTTTCCATTTTGTTCCCCAGGTGGTCTTTCCCCCATCCACTGCTTTCAGATGAAGTCTAAGTCCAGGCTAAAATGCCACATGGTCCATGTACAGAACTAGTCAGTGCAGGTTTGTTTTTACCAGTGTCTGGAATCCACCAGCTCCGGCCGGAGACTCAGTTTTTTTAGCGTCTCGTAGCCGACCACCATGACGATGGCAGTGGGGGTGGAGGAAATGATGCGCGCTGACAGTCCTTTGGTCAATCCCCAGAATCCTTCCTCTGCTATCAGCTGCCTGAACGTCTCAACCACTGAAGTCCTACCTTCAACCTAAAGACAGACAAATATGTGATTCACATACCAGCAACTTAGAAAAATAGGACCAACGTCCCTGTAGCTAACCACATGTTCGATCAAGAATCAATATTTAGACAAACTTTATTGATCCACAGGGGAAATTACTTGGTCACAATAGCTCAGTTGGATACAAAAACACTCTTGAAAAAAACACTAGCAAAAAGAGTAAAAAAGGAAAGTAAGTGTGAAGAAATAAAAGCAATAAATAATATAAATAGAATACAATAATAAAGCATAACAACTTGAATTTGTAAGGTTGCCACTATGTTAGAGTCCTGTGGCGTTGATGCTGGAGATCAACCTCCCAATAAAAGTGGGTGGTACTTTCACTTAAGGATAACTCAGCTAATTACAGGAAAGTAATAAATATATTATTTTGATTGAATGTTTTGGTGATATGTGAAATATGTACACTTCTGTTGCAAATCATATTGGCCTTTGGGGACATTAAAGATTTTTCAATTCAATTCAGTTCAATATAATCTATGACTTCCTATCAGTACTCAATAGTAACTAACTATACTGATTAACATTTCAAGTCAAAAATCTAAATTTGTCAAAACTGTGAACAAATTTAGACAGTGATATAAACACACGGTCACAAGGAAGCTACATACATTTTTTAAATTAATCTGACCAGTAGTTTTGGAGAAGATTGTTGAGATCTAAACACTGGTGACCTTGTGTTTGACTCTTCAAGGTCACTGAAGGTCAAAGATCATGGACCCAAATGAAAGTCCATATATGACTTCCTATTAGCGCTCTACAGTAACTATATTAATATCTCTACCCATTTACATGTTATAAACCATCAAGATATGGCCCATTATAAGTAAAGGAAAATTTGTGATATTTCAAAAATTCATAAAAAATTAAAAAATCGTAACTTGTCAAAACTGTGAACATATTTTGTAGACGTTGTCCCTAGGAAATTAAATACATGTTTTAAATGAATCCCACCAGTAATTTCAGAGATGACGTTTGAAGAAAGTGCTAACAAAGAGGTGATGAAGATGACACTAGACACAGCGCCTTCACAATAGGTCATGGCCTATAGGCCGGTAAGTCAAAAAGATACTAAAGACACATAAGCAAGGTGAGCTGGATGTTGTTTTCCAAAGTACAGGAAGCACCAACTGGAATTATGAAAACACACAAAATGAACTGTGTAAAGCAGAGTACTGACTACTATAGGGATTTACTAAAACAGTGCTTCAAAAGAGCTTCACAAAAACACCTCAAACTGCAGAGTGATTTTATAAAACTAGCTAAAATGTATAAATTCATTCAGAAAAGATCTGAAGTTTTTAACTTTGTACATTTTTTCAAACGCATGCCTTGTTCAGGTGATGTCCTTTCAGTTTTTTCCTCTGTCAGTTTTCCGCCAGCAGATGGCAGCACATCACACATTTACACTCTATTTTGTGGCTCCGCTATGGTCCTCCTGCCAGTGGCCTGGAAATCAATCTAAGCAAACTATCCTTAAGGACGTCTGAAGTCTCCAAATGCATCTCAAACAGAGAAGAGCCATTAGTGGGAATGCACAGGAGTAGCTTTTGTGCAAGTCTTTTCCATGAAAAGATAAAAGAGGCACAGATGGAACACACAAGTCCTGCTATAACCATGATTATAAACAAATTAACATGGTTTTCATTCAGAGGCTATATTGCTTATTAAAGATGATCAACTGTGCACATGACCTGTGTTCATGTACAGTGTTCCTAACAGAATGTAAAAGTCAGCCGTTCACCATAACACATTAATAAACAGACCATGCCAATATGCCACATTCCATTAAGCAAAGACACCCATACCCTGCATCACATTTGGGAGAAAGTGCTCAATCGTGACACTATACATTTCCTGAATCCTTCTCTCAAAGACGAATCTATATCACAATACTGAAAGGTCAAAGAACATCTGTATGTGTGTATGTGTGTGTGTGTGTGTGTGTATCTGCATGGTTCTGACAAACTGAGAAGTTTTTAACAGGCCAATTTGGTACCCACAGTTGAGGAATAGTCCCATATCCACATTAAATATTTCGGCAAGTTGATAGGATCAATATTTTGGGAGATATTAATCATTTTAGAATACAATAGCCTTACAATCACGTTGTTATGCCCAGGACGGTTGACAGGAAGCGCCGTAGCACACTGCATGACAGGAAAGGAAGTTCTACCCAGATGTCCTGATCAGACATCATCAACAGTTACCTGTACTCTGGCCCGGACCACGTCCATTGGGTTTGTGACAGTAGATGCAGTGGCAGCAGCAAGTGGTCCAGCCATGGCCTGAAGAATCAGATGAGGGCAGTCACTGGGAGCCAGTTTAGAGAGCTGCTCTGTTTCAAGAGGACACACACCGACAATTAATGAATCACACGGCTAAGACGTGTTTATCAATGTAGAAATGGACACTCAAAACTAAATGTATTATCAAAATGCAGGATAACATGACTTTTTATATTCTAAGCCAAGGGTGTCAAACTGGTTTTAGTTCAGGGGCCACATTCAGCCCAATAGGATCTCAAATGGGCCAGACTGGTAAAATAATAAAAGTGAGAAAAGGAAAATTACATTATGATAATGTTTACATCTACAACATTTCCTTAAAAATCTGAATAACATGAACAACTTGAA
>JAPTYQ010000018.1:23255055-23267656 GCA_029814465.1 Ostorhinchus cyanosoma | reverse complement strand
CACATCTTTAAGGCCTAAGTATTGTGTGCAGCTCCGGACTGAAATGGAAGAGTCCCTCCACTGTCCGCTGTGATGAAGCCGACAAGCAGAGCAGGCCAATCTGTTTCAATGTAAACACAGCCCCAGAAAAGCACTGGAATGTCTGTGCAGTGGGAGCTGGAATACGAGGTCAGCCAAAGGCCAAGGCAGGTGGTATACATCAGAATCGTAGCTGACATCTCAGCATTAACTTATCCAAACAAGAGGCGGTGTGTTATCCTGCTGGCATTGTAGGAGGAGGAGATAGCGCAGGAAGGAAGAGTGAAAGAGAGAAGAAAGGGGGAGTACAAGAGCCAGGACAGACGGACAGAAATGAGGGGGAGTGGTCTTCCAATCCTCTGTCATCACTCCGTCTCGGTCCCATTGGGGAAAAAACACCAGTTAGTGAAGGAGGATAAACATAACATGGGACTTTGTGTCATTTCCAAGCCCTTGATCCTGTTCCTCTCACTCATCTGAAGAGTTTTAGGCTCAAATAACTCACTGCTACTTGAAGTAATTATGTGATTGAGTGTATTTATTTACTTGCTCTTATTGTGGTACATGTGTCCTTTTAACTTGAACTACTGGATATGAAGATATATTCTAACGCACTGTATCACATATTAATCTCTGTCTTCACGTCTGTTGGTTTTAGGCATGGTTTTTTTATAGGAGAAGGATCCGGAGTTTAAGAAAACAGCTATCTATTATTAAATGTTGTCAAAAATGCGAGAGATGGAAAGTTAAAAACTATTCTGCCAAAAATGTATACCATATGTATAAACATAAATACACACAAAGCAAAAAACTTCACTATATAAGATTGTTTTCTTTTTTTTATCTTCAGCTGAAGTAGAGGGTTAGATGTTAATCCTGCAGTTCTTAAATAGGCCATGTAGTGGTGTCATTGAAGTTTGACTGTTTATTATAGAGCTGCAGCTATCAATTATTTTTGCAATTCATTAACCAATCAATTTTTCATTATAATTTGAATAAATCATTATTTGAATAGGCCAAAAAAAAAGAAAGTGAAGCAGACATGTCTGAAAATTACAAACAACTTGTCCTTTATTCCAGAACCAGCTGAAACAACAACTAAAACAAGTGTAAAAGTAAAAGGATATAGACAAAATATTTATATAGACATAACAACTATAACACTATAAAAGTAATATAAAATATCTGTAGATATAAACAGAGGACGGAAGTAACATAAAACTGAAATAATAAAGACAAATATTTGTAATGTTTGTGTGAAAGCTTAAAAGTTTAAAGGAGTAAGTGATGATTCTAATGTAGAAAAGTGACATTTTCCTTTTTTTGTCCTCGTCTCTTCTGAGCTTCTCTCCATGTTGTTTGTGTTGATCCTGGCATCATGTGCGTCACAATAAGAGTCCGTGTGAAACACAACACTGGAACCATTGTTTAGCAGCACAAAATTAAGGGAACAAAGCTTTGATTCAGGAAAATTGTAATCAAATTATTTTGCTTAAAAGAATATCTGATCCACCACTTCCATGTAAATAAAATATTCTCTGAAAATATTACATCATTATTAGATTCACCACAAACTGTTTTTCTATGATATTTTCTTCTAATCAAGAATTTAAATCAGGAAAACTTGAGGTAAATGACAAAAAAGGTTGATACGTCATTCTTTACAGTGGACTTCAGAACAATAGCTTTGAGTGCACAGAGACCTTATAACAGGGGTCTCAAACATGCGGCCCGGGGGCCAAATGTGGCCCGCCAATGGTTCCAATCCAGCCCCTGGGATGAATTTGCAAAGTGCAAAAATTCCACAGTCCAGGCTGTGAAACTCATTTTAGTTCAGGTTCCACATGCAGACCAACATGATCTACAGTAAAATAATAGCAGAATAACCTACAGAAAATAATGACGCCAGATTTTCTTCTTGGGTTGATGTGAAAAAAATTATATCACACTATGTCTATAAATAAGGACAACTTCAAATTTGTGTCTTTGTTTTATTGCAAAATATAACATTAAATGATGACATATTTACATTTACAAACTATCCTGTGACAATGAAATGTGAATAACCTGAACAAATATGAACAACCTGAAATGTCTAAAGAAAATTAAGCACAATTTTAACAATTTTTCTACCTGTTATTAAAAGTGTTTAGTATCTTTGTAGATCCGATCCATAATGCACATGTAGAAATGATAAGTTGAGGCATAATATTGTTAAAATTACAGTTTTTTTTCTTAACAAATTTCATTTTTTTCAGGTTATTCATATCTTTTTTGTTTGGATAGTTTATAAAAGTATTTTCATAATTTAATGGGGGTTTTTGCATTAAAACAAAGACAAATATTTGGAGTTGTTCTTATTTGTAGGTTATTATGCTATTTATTTACTGGTCCGGCCCACTGGAGATCAAATCGGGCTGAATGTAGCCCCTGAAAGAAAATGAATTTGAGACCCCTGCCTTATAAATTATAAATGTATATGACAGGTCAATGAAACCCCTAGAAAATACTGAAAAATATCAAAGATTTGACATGAATATTCTCAATAGCAACACCTGCAGTCAGATTAAAGCGAAGTGTCTTCTTTTCCTTCACTCACTGACTGAACCACTTACCATCAGGCTCCTTTTTAAAGCCAAGGCCACTCATTGGTGTGTGAAATCCTGACCTTGTACCGAGAATCAGGAATTAAATAATCTTCTCATCCATGACAGTAATTTTGTGAGCAGCCTGCAAATCCTTGAGATTACAGACTCCCTGCTCACCACCACATCAAGACAGTTCACCATAAATGGAGCCGTGGATTTGATAAACAATAATTACAAGCCGTCCTGAGATGCCCTATTATGGAGACGTACATCAGGCCATTGTTGCTGCTGGCACATAATAGCAGGGTTTGAGGTACAGTATATTGGTCTTTTCAGGATCAGTGGTCATTTTAGCTTTGGTTATTCTCCAATTTTTGCTTAGTTTAACCTCAAAGCTTTGACATTTTTTTGATTTTTAATTCCTACTGAATACTTAGAATTAGTGGGATCTGATATGTACATATGTATATATGTATATGTACTAAGCACTGGTTTTTAATGTGAATTTGATTATTTTTGGATACTTTCAAATGAATCTGATCCAGAAAATAAAGCTTTTCTATTTCCAACCAAACACACTTCTCTATATCAATATATCAAAGTCTTTTTAACCCATAAAGACCCAGGAATATTTTTTGTAGTGACTTCCAAATGGAATTTTCTCTACATTTAACCATTACTAATTGATTTATCATGATTTATTATATCATTATCCTTTGCATTTTGCACTGAAAAACAAGTATGTACAACTACTGTCATTCATCAAACTATATGGATTTTACTGGTGAATTAGTGTTGCAGAAGATGACAGTGCGTCTCTCCCATAAGTAGCTGGGATAGACTCCAGTGACCCCCGTGACCCTAGTGAGGATAAAGCAGGCTCAGAAAATGAATGAATCAAGATGACAATGTTTCTATGTTCACTACAGAGACTATGGATTCATCAAAAGAGACGAGAAGATGCTGAAAAGATGAGAAACTGTATCTTACTTGTATTTCACTACATTCATTGGATTAGGGACTGATCTGATGAAATCACTTTGTATGTCACACCAGTTCTTATGGCATTTGCTACTAAATGTACACATTTTTGACCTTTTGCGTGTTTTCAATGGCATTTGGTCGTGTGTCAATTTATGCCAAGATCTCCGGTTCACATAACCCTTATCCCTAACCCTCAGTATGCGGTATTTGACGTGGTGTAAACATACACACACAAAGCAAATAAGGCATACAGATAACACGCCATTTAAAAATGACCTGTATATTGATGCAAGTGATGATATCACATTGGGATCAGTGGTTAAAAGGCTATTAAACATTTTGGATCAGTAGATGCTTTAGGGTCTTGGAGGGTTAGAGATATTCCAGATGTAATTACTATTACTTATCTATAGTGCATTCCTAATATACAGCAAGTTAAATAGTTTTAATACTCTTGAATATATTGGCAGAACTTTAGTCTGAACTTGTAAATGTTAGTATGATTGACAGTAGTCAAAAGTTTAGAAACTCCAAAAGGTTTTGGTCTGTGACTGTATCTTACCTAATAGGCAGCTTTTCCAGGGACTTGACCAGTGTTCTCTCAATGGTCAACAGAGCTAGGCTGCTTAAACGGTATCAAACTCAAACAAGGAAATGTTGAAATTATGTTAAACTGAAACAAGGAAATACTATGAGTGTGTTTTATTTACAGTGTAAGAAATGAACAAGTAAGTTTGCCGAGCAAATACCAACAAATGGGTTGAAGTTCGTCTTTTGACTTTGCTTGCAAACTCCATGATGGGACTGAGCTGAGCTGTCAAGTGACACTATTTTGGTCTGGCAGCAGCAGAAGGTCAATGTCCATGCATAATTTGGTAATAATCTGTTTTCAGACATTAACCTACGTTAAGATTTTTCTCTATAATGTGGGCCTATGGAGAGGAGAAGGCTTAATGTAGACAACAGCCATAAAATTGGGTTTGTCGTTGTGGTTTTTGCAGAGGTGAAAGTGGGCATGACTAGAGATGTCCACATGAACTTAGGTGATAATTGATCACTGTTCTCAGGCATGAAGCTACGCTAAGCTTGTCTTATGTTGAACGTCTTAGAATGTTCTTCTGCTGCTGTCAGACCAAAACAGCAGCCACAACTGCTTGATCTGCTTCTTCTTCGTCTTGCAGCTGTAGCCGTTGAAGTTTCAGTGTTGTGGACATTGTGGCATCTTGAATGCAATGATCACAACATGGGATACGCAGCCACTGTTTATATACCGATCTAAATATTCTGAAAAAGTGCAAGATCTTCCAACCATGAGTTTCACATAGGGGTGCCATCCGGCCACCTTACAACAAACTCCTGACGTGCCTGTAGGTATGATGTAGGAAGGTTCCGAGGCATGAAGAGCTGTGAAACCGTATTATCCAACTTGACACTTACACTGCACTCTTACATTTATTATTTACTCAAATCTTACCAACAAATACTTGGCAAAGGTTTTCACCACCACTCAAATAGAGGTAAATGCAGATTGAACAATTATTATTAAACGCAAAAAACGTTTCATCAACACTGAAAATGTTAGTATTTAAACATTAACCTTAAACATGTGTTTGTTGCATAAAAACTAAAACCAGACTTTTCTGATTCAGTATAAACCCGTATAGAGTCCTACGGTCTAGTCCAGACGTTTTACAATGAGGTGAGTCTCCAATAAGAGATTTATAGATGAAAAGAAAACAGAATACAATTCTGAGCATTAAATGGATCTCCAGTAATACATTTCAAGACAGAATGATAAACTGAGCCCAGAGTTTTTAGGGTTTTTAGGGAACCATTACACTGAACCAAAGTATTTCTCATAATGAGAGCAAAGACCAGTTCTGACCATTTAATGCATAAATGTTACACATTACATTTTTCACATGTTAAATCTTATTAAATGGACAACTATTCATGAATAAACTTTGGCCGACACAGAATAACTGCAGTTTCTAAGTTATTTCTTCATTTTTAGCAGAGAACAACCGGACTGAGACCGATTACTCAGAACATTATATTTTTATATTCATGATGGAAATACTCGTATCTACTGAGTGATGTATAGAAACAGCAGTAAATACATGTATGTAAGCCATGTCTTCTGTTCAGCAGGTTTTGCAGCAGGTGTTCATCCTGTTTCTTAAATGTCTTTCTTCTCCTCATGACCTGAGTCACCTTGACCCGGCTGACTGCAGCTGCCACAGCGGCTGCACCAATTACCTTCAATGGGCCTTTTGTTTTATTATATCAGCACTATTTAAAACAATACTCGTATTTATTAAATACCCTATACTTTGATCCCCTCCCACACATATCTCATTGACACACAGCGCTCCTTGCTAAGGTCATCTGAACACTCTGAAGAACCCACCGGATTTGTCCAACTCTTATTCTGCACTTAGACTTCCTGGTAAAAGAAATCTTGTATGTCACTGGGATGTTCCTGGATAAATAAAAGTACTAAACCAGACCTCAGGTTGACACGTCTTATCTAATGTTAGAGTAAAACTATGTTGTATACACGTTACTGTGTTTCAGAAAAGTTGCACTGGAAAAGTTGGAGAACTTTTGGCTCACGCTTACGTCTGATTGTCTCAACTGGAACATCTTCCATTGCCCCTAAAACTCGACCAGAAACTCAGTCTCTTGCATTTTTGATAAAGAGATGAGCCCAGAAAACAGCGGGCGGTATCTAAATTATGCAACCGTTCACATCCTCTTAGGGGAAAAAGTAGAGTTGGGGTGAGTTGTCGAAGAGAACGAGCCATGACAGGCCTGTGCATGGGGGGTGGTGGCCATGCATTATGGATGGTGCTAAGTACGCCTCAGCTGGAGGAGCTGAGTGGAGGTGATGGAGGGCGATGGGGGAACGACAAACCATTGGCTGCCCGCGGGTAATGCACTTCACTTCTCTCCCCCAAATACATCCCCCTTCCCTCAGTTACTGTCCCCGCCTTTCAACGCAGCTCCTGCCATGGCCCCAAAATATTCACCTGAGGTACAGAGCCTCCACTTCCCCAAATAAAACTCATGTGCAGAGGATGAATAATGGACTGGGTCGATTATCAGAATGTGGTCTTTAGATCACTTTCACTTTCAAGTCAGCCCATTTTAGTTTGGATGTTTTAAAACTTTCATCAGATCAGTATAGTTTATGTGTTTAGGCTTTCTCAATACTCTTTGAAAGTATCTTACACAAAGAGGAAAACTTACAGCACTCAGCATGAAGAGGCTTTTCTCTTCTGATCAGGTTTAATATAGATCAAGACAAAAAAAAAAAGAATCATACGTGTAATTTTATTGTCTTTGAGTCAGCAGGATATCTAAAACATCTGCATGGCAGTAAATTAAAGATTTAACATTAGAAGCATCGCAATTAAATACACACATACATTATCTGACATTATCAGTATTTCATTATTTTTTTAATACATTCATAGAAAACTTTGCTAAATCAAAATGTTTTGTTTTGTTCCTTTCTGCAGTGTGTTTAAGATTCCTGCTTGAAAACAGATATACAGCACAAAGTTTTCAACTGAATTTTTATTTATTTTTTAATGAGTGCTTCTTTGCTTTTTGAACATCTGTGTCTAAGGAACTACAATAAGCTTTTATGTTACTTCCTCTCCAATGAAAAGTGTGTAAAAAATGAGTTTGTCTTCCTGTCGAAGAGATAATGTTTTGTTATGTATTATTTCCACATTCAAGTCAGTGGAAATTTATGATCACCAGGCACTAAAGTTAATTTCTAGAATATTTAATAAAAGGGCAGAACTACTTGTGTCATATTTTAATCACCAAAAGTGTTTTTCCTGTCTTCTACGAAAGGTAAAAATCTATGAGCAGATATTAAGGCAACATAATCTATAACAGTTACAAAATGGATTCCTCCTAAAGTGACAAAATGTCCCATGATCCTCTGGCTTTCTCTTTGCTGCTCGGCTGCAGGGAAATCCCTCTGGAAACCTATTCAGCCAAGTCCCCCAACCAAGTTTAATATTTGATGAAATTAGTTCTGCTCACTGCTTTTGTACTCTTGCTTCTGCTGAATGCCTTGCAGCACTAAAATGTAAATCTGCAAACCTGAATTTACCTTTTTGGTTAATGTTTGATGTAATTTATGTGCAATGAGTGACAATTTAAAGCCACTGGTGGAGGAAATTCTACAAAATGTTGATTTGAGCAGTAAACTTATTGTCATACAAATTATTCACTTTGGTATTAGGATATATGTAATCACTAACCTTTAAAAAGCTTTAACATGTGAGACTATAGACATTTCTGTTTAGAAGCATATGATGCAGTTGTGTGATTTTGTCACATACACGAGGAGTGAAAATCAGAGAAAAATGTCCCCATGTTCGAGGGGCTCAAGGCAGGTTTTCATCCAAATGTGTTGAAAATTGCAAATAAATTATCAGAAAATGTCCAAAAGAAATATGAATGTATCCATTAGTGTTATATGAATATTGAAAGCTGGTTCTTCATCATCAGGGTTTATAATGATGACAGTTAGTTGATAGTAAGAAGTATCTGAGAAAAAGCTTGAAGCTACTTTAGTTTTTGGTCCTTGAACCAAATTGAACTAGATCACATAAAGTTTCAAACTTTTCCACAGTTTGTTAAAGGGTTTGTGTTTCTGCATTTTTATAGATGGTGACATTTTCCATTGTTGTTTCCACCTAATATGACATTTCTATTCTTCATATAAGTATTTCATCCAAGTGTGTTTCCACTGCACTTATTCACATTTATTGCTAAACCAGCTTTTCCAACCTCTACTGACTTATTTGTTGTATTTATGTTTATGTTTTTTCCACCTAATTTTCAGTTTTTCTAGTCAATTTTTGTAGTGCACAAATTGAAAATGAAAATAGATGGATGGAAACACACCTACAGACGTGAGCTCCCAAGAGAACTGCTATTTTTTCATCCCATTTGAATTATGCTGTCTCAAATGACTTTTGGCAGTTTAAAGGATAAATGTCGAATTTTTTTGCTATTTTTTGAAGTTGAGAAAGTGTTGTACTAAAACTGCTGAAATGCACAGAGCTTTACAGTCATGGAGACGTTGTCCTAGTCACTTCCTCTCCATGATCTGTTCAGGGTTGCTGAAGATGTGTCTGCAGCTTCAACACGAACAGATGTTTCCACGTTTTCTTTTGAAGACTGAGCTGAAATGCAAACATAAAAACAGTGTGATATTTTGGTGTTAGTGACATGTTTCATATGTGATGAGGGCTGAAGTCCACTGCTGTGTGAAAGCCAGCTCTAGACTATCTAATGGGACTGATTTAAAAGATTTTAGAAAAGAAAACCAATCAGGACCAAGACTATAGCTTACTAGAGTGGTCAATGATTTACCAAAATAAGGCTTAACTATATGTTTGGTCCCATCCATCTGAGTTCATTCACAGTTTCAATTTGTGCATCGTAAATACCAAGGTAGAAACACATACATGTTGGTAAAGAAAACACAAACCACGCAAAAAAAAAAAAAAAAAAAAAAAAAAAAAGCTTTAAGCTTGAGCAATTTGGCAAATCAAAAACAGGTAAAAATTCAAATGAGTGATGCTGAAAAAGAATTAGAAAACAATTATCTGTATGTTCATGTTTGTGCTAATAAAAAGACTACAGCATTCACTGAATTTATACAAGAAACAAAGATGCCATTTTAGATGTAAAACAGCAAAAAAACAAAACACTTGTGAACAGAAACTAATCCAGACCAAATATGATCCAGATCTTAAACCAGTCCCTAATGCTCCTAATCACTGTAAATGTGTATCTAGGAGATGTCTTTTTTCTGTATAATTTCCAAAACTTGACCTCTTAAATACACATGATGGAAAACAAGTGAAAAGTGGTAAAAAAAAAAAAAAAAAAAATTGCCAGAGCAAAAATGTTTGACATCATAGACTGTACTGTTTTGTAATAAATCAGTAAAGCCATATTCTAGTCTCCGTTTCAGGGTGAGTGTGAGGTGGAAAAGCCCGGTGTTTATTTGGATGACTTTGATTTAGTGTCTCTGAGTGGAACTGAACTATGTCCTGCCACTATTAACTGCCTTGTTATTGTCTGTTAGATGAGAGCCATGCCTGGGATCTGTGGAGCGGAGGGTGAACAGGAGAATGTGCCTTTAACATGTGTTTGGACTGGAGTCTGGTGATTGATGCTCTGAGAGATTCACCTACCAACCCCACAGAGGCCTCAGTCAAACGACAACTGCACTACTCCTACATTTTTCTATCCACTTCAGTCTGTCTATGAATCTATCCACTCGCATTAGAACCGGTTCCTTCCTCTTCAGTATGACAGGAGTCCTCACCACTCGACAGAGAATAAGACCATAGTTTCTATTCAAAACCTGAATATATTACATTCTAATATGCCAAGAACAGGGGAAATTGAAAAGTAGCCTTTAAGAGTTTGTTTATGTTTATTTATATCCCCTTAAAGTATTAAATGTTAAAAAACTGTAGCCAGTCCCTTGTTCAAATTACATAAAATACAAAATGACGATAAGATATTACAAAACACAATATATATAACACTGCTAAATACAACACCATCTCTAAACTTAATGCATAAAGACCCAAACATCCACCATCGACCATTTATTGAGCTGAAGCCTTTAGACACACAATGAAATTGAACATTTTCCTGTTTTTCAGCTTGTGTTAATCTGACTTCACACTGTTACACAACAGTTAAAACGTCTGCGTTTAATGAGTGGGAGTTTACATACTACAGATGCTGCCTGAAAACAGAACTGACTACATTCACATCTGAGCAAAAAGTGTCCAGATATACAATGACATTTACTGCATTTGGAGTGAACAGAAAGTGCCTACAGGCGAAGGGCGTTGCAGGCAGTGGCCGGGCTGATTCTTATCAGAAGGCCTTCCTGTCTTTGAAAACCCTGGGCCAGTCCAGTATCTACAGGCCGAGGCACACTTTCCTCATAATGGGCTTAGATATTACAGCTCCATGCAAACACAATAACAAAATACTGGATGAAAATGACCTTACAGCCTAATTCGTTCGGTCTCGGGAGAGATTCCAGTTTATCAAGTGCATTTAGTTTATACACAGATCAGAGATCTTGGATTGAGGAAGCAACAAAGTGTTTCAGTTAAACAATTATTTCCTATGTCTGACGGTTCAGCTTTACTTGTTGCCTCCACCAAGAATCTTGATGTTGATCAGTTTGTTGGTTTTAACATTGTTTGTTTTAGCTGCAGATTCAACTCCAGGTGGATTTTATGATTTGATGGATCTCAAATGAAAGAAAAATGTACAAATCCAGATAAATTGTTTACAATGTCATGTGTTTTGTAACAAACCATTTTTCTAGATTCTTCTATGTCAAACTAACATTTCCATCAAAATAGAAAGTCAATCATTTTTATTCCAGGATGATTCCTCTGTCAATAAGAAGGTATAGAGGGTTTGACGTCAGCATGTCAGGCTTTTATTGACAAGTCTGCATGACAGCTGACCTACTGACCTTCTGTTAGTTTAATAAAATACAGTGTTTTCTGACAGACAGCTAGTCTGTAGTTGTGGTTAAAAGGTGAGTATAAAAACACCCTCTCCCTCTCACTCTGTCAATTTTGTTTATGTTTTAATCTCCTAATTTCAACTCTTTTCCTTTATCTGGGTTTGAGGACTGGCTAAAGAGACCCAAAAGAGACACTCTGGCAGAGTTACTTAGGTTAGTTAGTTAGTTAGTTAGTTATTTATGTGTTTGTTTAGGTTTTATCTTCTTTTTTTTTATTATCTTCAGTTCTGTCCATCTGTCTGTCCATGTATGTGCAAAAACGTTGGCAGGTAGATCTTTCTAGGACTGTTAGTTTGGGTCCACACTAAGCCATAGGTGATATACTATCAGTTACATGTGGAGTTACAGGAACAGCTACCCCCCCCCCCACACACACACACATACACCCCACTCCAACAGATTGTTTCCAGTGACTTTCTTGTAGGAAGGGCCCAACATCAGAGGTGTAGTCCAGGGTATACAGAGTATACCTATTTATTTTTCAGTCACTACTGAGTATACCCACTTCAAAATCTCTCTGATAAGCACCAATCAGCAGTATTTGTGACCAAAATTGCCCATTTTTCCCACAGGATGATGAAGCATGACCCGCCCTATTCTGCCTCTAATTGCCCAGTAGTTTTTGTGTAAAGTTGCTGACAAACAAACAAATAAACAAACAAACAGAAAAAACGAACCAAAAACAATACCCTCGGCTCCCCTTTGGGGGTGTGGGGTAAAAAAATTGGCCAAAAATTTGAGTATCCCACTTCTCTAGGGACCACTACACCACTGCCTAACATGATCATGTCTCAGGAGGCCAAAACCAGCCATAAAACACAATAAAGACAGAGGAGAATTCTGTTCTGAGCCACTGTAGAAACATGGCAATGTTTCTATTCTGTTTATTATTTAAGAGCAGATTCAACCATTTACTGCAGAAATTTCTTTTCTTTTCTATTGTCAATACTCATACCAGTATTGATGTGTTGCATGGCTGTGGTAGACAAATAATCAGGTTACCGCTCAAAATTATAATTTGGTATCACTGAATGAATCTGAATCAATCAATTAATAATGAATCAAATCAATATCGGATCAAATTGAATCATGATTAATCGATTCAGAACCTTATGAATCAAAATGGAATTGAGGAAAGGAACATGGCCATGATACCCAGCCCCATAGACCGCTGCCACATGAGATCAAGGGTCACGTGATTTATGTTTATGTGACCATATTGGAAGAAAACCCACCAGCTAGAAAGAGGAGTGCCAGGCTTGTTAGACAGATAATTGTATTCAGTAATTGTAGTCATGGTTAACTTTTGTGTAGTAATAGGTACAAACAGAGCAGGACATGATGAAAAGAAGTCTTTCTACAGGATCCCCTCTGTTTTAACCAACCAGGGAGAAAAATATAAGGAACT